>JAKCWG010000360.1:0-100000 GCA_021464415.1 Lonicera japonica
AGCGGAGAAGATGTTTTTAATAAACTAATTGCCTTCAAAATAAATTTGGATTTAGTATAGATAATAATTTTTTTCTGTCAATTCAATCAGATCAATATCATGAATAACAATATCTGAGCTATCAAACCAATTCGTCGTCAAGAATTGAATAGTATAACATAGGAAGATCGTTTATCCACGTCCAAGCCAAAAAAAAAATTAATTTTTATTCTTTTATGTTATTTATCTATAACCTTATGTCCTCTTCGTACATCGTCTGACCATTCATTCGTTTCCATTACTTACAAACCTCCAACAAATAATTGATAAACCATGTAATATAGTATATAATAAGATAACTCACTTTCATTATAATTTGTCCATAACAAATATAGATAGAAGGATTTTTCGAATTTAGCTTCCACCATTATCTTATGATTTAACAAATTAAAATATTTTATTGCTACTATAAAAATATTTTTCAATTTTCAATTTTTTTTTTCAAAATAGAAACTAAAATATCATCAAATGAAAACTATATATATAGTATATATTCATTCAATTTTTGAAGTATGTTAACTTTCAAAAAAATATGATTGTAATTTTTATAACAAAATGCCTCAAGAGGCATAACTTTAATTCTCATGCAAATATGAGCAAGGAAATAAATTAATGTTATGTACAAAAGCGATAATAAAACATAAAAATATGTATGAAAAATTAAATAAAACTTATTAAAGACTACATTAATGATTATTATGTGTATATCTCATTGGTTCTAAGCTTTGCAATTCATACTCTTTTTAAAATGCATACCCTATATCATTTGCATTGAAAACTCTTCACACTTAATACCATTTCTACAACTATGAGTTTTCGGCGAACCAATTGAAAACTAAGAGAAAACAACCAACCTTGAGAGATACCTATTTTTGAGATTGAGAGATGACGATAAGTTATAGTCTCCCTCTCAATCTCAACTTGAGCATCAACAATTAATGGTGCAAGAGTGTCCACGAACCCCAAAGCGTATGTTCAATCAGTATACTTCCTTTTTTCTATTAAACAATAAAACTCGCCGCATATAATTTTGATCCTGCAAGCTCTCGCTTATGAGAGCAATGCACTTGCCATGGAGTTAGAAGCTCGTATGTTTGTCCCACGGGAGTATAACCAACAATTGACAATCATGACATTCTTGTTGTGTACACAATCATAAAAACGGTTTGATAATGATTCACAAAATGTTAAGTGACTCCTAGTGGTTTAGTTTTTGCATTTCTCACAAAAAAAGTTAAGGTTTCAAATCTACACGCACCCATTTTATTACAAGCATATTATTTAAGAATATTTTATACATTTCAGTATAGATGAACAGACAAAAAAAAACAAACAAACAAATTTGCACGAACTAAAGCAAATTTAGTTCAAAAGTCAAATTTGACCTAATTAAAATTTATATCATTAGTTGATTGCGGAATTAGTACAAAATAGATTTGCACTAAAATTTATATCATTAGTTGCTTGCGAATTTAGCACAAAACTAAATTTGCAGTACCTGCGCTTGAGCTCCGATAAGGTCTCAGCACTGGTAACGGTTGTGGAAGCTCTAGTGAGTACTCGAATGATTGTTGGAGATCCGATGGTAGTTGTTAGAGTTCCAATGGTGGAGGGATGGTGGCAGTGGCCGATGGTCATGACTAAATTTTTGCTTTTAGGAGAAAAAGAAAAAAAATTGAGGAAGGCTATTTTAGGTTAAAAAAAAAAGTGTCTTATTTTGAAATGAAAACGTTACGTGTCTTTCCAGGACAAAAAATGGAGAATTGGCGAGTGTTTTCAAAATATAACTAGAAACTTGGCAAACTTTTCGTTAAAGACTTAAGAATTCATCATCATCTTCTAAATTGCTTGTGAAATCTTATTTAATATCAGTCCCGTGTTCATATCTATGATGGAATGCTAGTCTCCTTTTAAAGAGAGAGATGAAGCCCCAATCTTTGATTTAACTTATGTTATTGCATGTTGTATATGTATGCTTAATTTAGTTAAAAAAAATCCTTTTGATTGGCCTCCAAAAGAGGCAATCCAATTTAGTGTTACTATTACCTTGATGAATAAACCACATGCCATATTATTTCCTTGAGACTATTTTAATCACTAAATTCCTCTTCTAATACTTTAATTATTAATATAGATAGATGTTGAATCTTTGTGTTTTCTTCAAGTGTGGATTCATTGGAAGCTTACTTTAGTCCAAGATATTGTTTTTATGCAAAAAGAAACTTAAAAAGCCTTCTTGTTATTGGGCCGGCTTTCACTTCATCAGCCTTTGGAATATTTGATTGAATTAGAGAATTGGTTCTTAGTGTCCAGAATTAAGCAAATAACTTGTGCATACGAACAACAGGGAGTTAATCATACAACAAAGAGAGAGGAGGTTTGGATTAGTCTCTTAGGTTGGTCATGAATGCCTTCTTATTCTTCCTCACTAGGAATCTAATCTCAGGGCCCATGACTTTTGTTTTGTAGAAAATTGATGAATCGATCAACCCTTTTGTTGACCGGGTATGTTCTCTATTTTTTATCAGTTTTAATGAAATAAATTGGCGACTCTAGTTACATATATGTTTGACCAAACACGTGTTAGGGCCGAACTAGGATGGTGTTGACCACTTGCCGCTTCTGGTATAGACCTCCCTATCTCGGTTGCGATTGAGGCACCCATAGTAAGTTTATCGTCTTTTTAACCCCTCCAAAAAGAGCACAAGTGTAAAAAGGTGTAAAATACATTTTACTAAATGATAACTAACCCTAAATTATATTATATTAATTTAGTGGTTGTTAATCCAGGGCCATTTCTTATGGCACAGGTTTGTGTGTCTAGTTATATCTAACGTATATAATTTTAAATTAGGAGTATCTAAATTCAGTATAGTTATATCTAGTTTTATTTTATTTATTTTATTATAGTAAATATTATTGGTTTAGATGAAAATATCTAATTAACTGGATTGTATGTCCTTATGGATTCGATGCGTACTTGCAAATCCATATAAATAGACAATCTCATACTTGGAAGTTACATAATAAATTTTATGTCAAATTGTTAATTAGAGTAAGAAGAGATTGATATGTTTATACTAGATGTATCGGTAATTTGTACATTTTCAAGCTGCATAAACTCATTAATACACCCAATATAATTGTCCCGTATATGAAATCACTAAAAATAATTTTTTGATGTTATAATTAGTGATTATTTATTTGAAACAGCACCAAGAAATGCATAATGTGATGATAAATGCATAATATTGTCATGCATAAGCTCTTTCTCGGAGTCACATGTCGCGTTTGTTGCTTTAATTCTGCCTAATTATCCACTTATCTCGAGATTAGTGTCTTGGCGAGTTTTGTATCTAACATCGTCCCGCTAGGTGTGCTTTTGTTGTGTTTCTATGTGTTTATAGGCATAGGATGCAATGGCCTTCGAATGATTGATCAAGCGCTAGTGAAAAGCTCGCAAAATGCTGATCTGAGGAATTTCCCAGAAGCATGATCGATCATGGGTTGGCCATGATCGATCATGGCCCTGGCAACTTGGCCATTTCACACCCAAAATGGGCTATTTTAGTGGTTCAAGCTATTTTAGATATTTAGTTAGATATTTTTCTACCTTTTAATATATATTATTTCTTTTACCTTAAAGGAGATATATTATCTAGTTTTAAACACACTTAGAGTTCTAGAGAGAGGGGAGAGCTCACTTGTTGATTGTTCTTCATTTCTCCATTGTAAGTGCTTAATTTGTAAGAATGATTTCTTCTTCTATGATATTTGTTCTTGCATCTATTATGGAGTAGTCTATTACTAAGGTTACGGAGGTTGATTGTGATATGATTTTTGGTGATTAATGGCTCAATCCATATTTAAAGTTTGATAAATATTTGTGAATCTTCTTCTTCTTCATCATATCTTCCATTATTTCAAGCTTTCTAGGTATTTTCATATTAAGTTAAGACTTTATATGCCTTGTATATTTAGTTCTTGGTTGTTAATGAGCATACAACATATTCATATGGTTCTAAAAAGCTTGTAGTCCCTTTCCCCCATCCATGGAGTTTTTCCCTCTTCATAGAAATTATGAATAGTTCTTAAAACTCCATAGATGGATTTTAAATTTGTTTAGCTTATCTTTGATTCATTTATTGATATATTGAGTGCTTCTTACACTTTATGTGACACTTAGACTCTTTATTTTCTACCATATGTGATAAATGATGAGTTGACTAATTTATCCCATAAACCTTATTCCGTTTCGTTGTTAGGATTCACTTTATAATTTTCATTCTTTAAATCATGAGATTACTACACTTGCGTTATGTTAAATCTTTTAATGATGAGTTTGTCATATCTATCTCGGATTAGCTTCATCGGGAATGGGTTGCCTTGCTTCACACCCGTAGCTAAGAGGTAGGAATGATAACTCGTCTTTGGTGGAATGTCGTTTGTCTCTTTCTCGATATAGCTTCAACTCGGGAATGAGTCGCTTAGCGTCGCACCCTTTGCTATTGAGAGATACACCAACATTCACCATCTATCGAGAAATCTTGTGTTGTAATCTTTGTGTGAGCTAGTGATCACCGTCTCTTTAATCGTAACTAACCTCCACCTACCTTAGAGCTTTCTTATTAATTTTCACAACTGTTTTACATTTCCGTTGTTCTACAACCATTTCATCTTACAAGAATCAGAAAACACTTTAATCCGTAATCCATTCCATCCCTTTTCACTTATCCCTATGGTTCGACACTCGGACTTCCGAGACTATATTACAACTTGACGTGCCTGCACTTGGGCTCTATCGCAACGCGCTATTTTAGCCGCGTCAAGTTTTTGGCGCCGTTGCCGGGGATAAGGCAAAAGGCGAATTTCGGGTTTTGTACAAAACCATTCTGTAAGTATTTCTCTCCATTTAATTAATTTATTTTTCTCCCTTATTTTTGTTTGATTTTGTAGAATTCCCGAGGAGCGATTCGAATCGTTGTCCAAGCCCATGCAAGGGCAACTGTTCGTGGACATTCGAATAAGCCCTCCTCATTCGCCAAGAATAAGCCCTCCTCCTTCACCAAGAATGGCAAACCAAGGAAGGGCTGCAGATCACGAGAGTGATAATGAAGGGGAAGGTGCCAACAATGTTCCTCCTGTTAGGACCATGAGAGACTACCTTCAACCGCCTCGGGCAACTTCAAACTCATGCATCGTG
This sequence comes from Lonicera japonica, assembly GCA_021464415.1. Taxonomy (NCBI): domain Eukaryota; kingdom Viridiplantae; phylum Streptophyta; class Magnoliopsida; order Dipsacales; family Caprifoliaceae; genus Lonicera; species Lonicera japonica. The sequence goes on from JAKCWG010000360.1 coordinate 5,243, forward strand.
CTTCCTGCTGGCCAAGCCGGAGCGTTCTCTTTCAAACCGGGTATGCTTCAACATATCCCTTCTTTTCATGGTATGGAGTCGGAAAACCCATACTTGCATTTGAAAGACTTTGAAGAAGTCTGCTCCACATTTCGTGAGGCAAATGTCAACGAGGATGTCATGCGTTTAAAACTCTTTCCTTTCTCCCTAAAAGACAAAGGAAAAATTTGGTTAAATGCTCAAAGACCGCAATCAATTCGGTCTTGGCAAGAGCTTCAAGCGGAATTTCTAAAAAAATTCTTCCCCGTTCATAGAACCAATGCTTTAAGAAGGGCGATATCAAATTTTTCACCAAAAGAACATGAAAGCTTTTATAAATGTTGGGATAGATACTAGGACCTTCTAAACGCATGCCCTCACCATGGTCACGAAACGTGGAGCCTTGTTAGTTTTTTCTATGAATCTCTCACCCCTGAGATGCGTACGTTTGTTGAGACCATGTGTAATGGTCAATTCTTGAGTAAGAATCCCGAGGAAGCTTTATTGTATTTTGATGAATTAGCGGAAGGTGCTCAAAATTGGAACACCTATTCCGATGAACCCAAAGCCAAAACTCTAGGAAGGGGTGGGTTGTACCAAGTGTCCAATGAGGATGACATGGGGGCAAGGTTATTCCAATTGTCTAAGAAGGTAGAGGCAATGGAAGCAAGTAAGCTTAAGGAGGTCAATGTAGTATCCTCGAGTCAGTTGTGTGTCATTTGCGAAAATTCAGGACACACTACCGAGGATTGTCCTACCATTCCCGCTTTTCGGGAAGTCCTCAAAAATCCCGCCCAAGTCAATGCTTTGCACCAGTACAACCAAAATAGCAACCAAAATCGTAACCAAAATGATCCTTACTCTCAAAGGTACAATGAGGGATGGAAGAATCACCCCAATTTCAGTTGGGGAGGAAATCAAAGTCAGAACCACAACCAATATCATCAGAACCAAAGGCAACAACAACCTCAAAACTCTTTTGTTCCACCTCAAAATCAATACCCCAACCAAAACTTGGAAGCTTTGTTGAGGTCATTTGTGGACAAAACGGATCGTGATGTAGGTGAGTTAAAAACTCAAATGTCTAAACTCACCACCGCCCTAGCTACTCAAGAGAAGGGAAAATTCCCCTCTCAACCTTTAGTTAATCCTAGAGGGCAAGTTCAAGTCATAGAGGGAGGAGAGTCTAGCACCAAGATAAAAGAACTCAAATCTATCACGATCCTGAGAAGTGGAAAGGAGGTAGACAAGACTATTGTTCCTAAAACCCCCAAGGTGGCGGACATAGTTAAATCTACTAGTGTTGAGGAGTCGGAGGTTGAAAAAGTTGTGAGTGAAGAAAAGAAGAGAGAGGAAGAGAGACAAGGGAAGGAGGATCTTGAAAAGATCAAAAATGGGATCAAAGTCCCATTTTCGGAGAGATTGAACCAACCATCCAAATCTAACACCGAGATATTGGATGTCTTTAGGCAAGTGAAAATCAACATTCCATTGCTTGACGCGGTCAAGCAAATACCTTCGTACGCTAAGTTCCTCAAGGACTTATGTACTACCAAACGAAGGTTGAATGTCAAGAAAAAGGCCTTTATGGCGGAGCAAGTGAGCTCCCTCATGCAAGGCACGAGAGCCCCCAAGTTCAAAGACCCCGGTTGTCCCACAATTTCGTGTATCATAGGAAACTGTAGGATCAAGAATGCATTGTTAGATTTGGGAGCAAGTGTGAATGTGCTCCCATACTCGGTATATCAACAATTGGGGTTGGGTGAGTTGAAACCCACGAGGGTTACTATTCAATTAGCGGATCGATCCGTTAAGATCCCAAGAGGGATAGTCGAGGATGTGCTTGTCCAAGTCGACAAGTTTTATTTTTCGGTTGATTTCATCATCCTCGACATGCAACCTGTGTCAAATCCTGCCAATGAGATTCCGGTCATTCTCGGACGACCATTTCTTGCTACTTCTAATGCCATAATAAATTGCAAGAATGGAATCGTGAAGTTAACATTTGGCAACATGACTCTAGAGCTAAACGTGTTCTCTTTGAGCAATCAAAGAGATGACGATGATAATGAGGAAAATGAACACGTGAACATGATAGAGTCATGTATCCAAGACCACTTTGTGGCAAATTTCGAATCGGAGTCAACGGAAGGTTATCTAACCACTTCCGATGAACCCGAGGATTGTATGCAAGTGTTTTCTTTGTCTGACAAACAGGTTGAATTCTCGGAGAAAGAAGAAAACACACAATCTCCCACCAAAAAGCTTGATGGAAAAATGGATCTCAAGCTATTGCCGAGCAATTTGAAGTATGCCTTCTTGGGAGCTTCAGATACTTTCCCTGTTATCATCTCATCCGAGCTTTCGGATGACCAAGAAGGAAGGTTAGTTCATTTGCTTGGTAAATACAAAAAAGCTTTTGGGTGGACTCTGGCCGACCTCCAAGGCATAAGCCCTTTGATTTGTACACATAAAATTCACTTGGAGGATGGGGAAAAAACATCGAGACAATTTCAACGCCGGTTGAATCCTAACATGCAAGAAGTGGTTAGGAACGAGGTGTTGAAATTGTTGGATGCAAAGATCATCTATCCAATCTCGGATAGTAAATGGGTTAGTCCAACTCAAGTGGTACCGAAAAAATCAGGTCTTACGGTAGTCAAGAACGAATCAAACGAGTTGATTCCGCAAAGAGTCACTACCGGGTGGCGAATGTGTATTGACTACCGTAAACTCAATGAGGCAACTCGTAAAGATCATTTCCCACTCCCCTTTTTGGACCAAACTCTAGAGAGGGTAGCGGGCCATGAATATTACTCGTTCCTCGATGGTTTTTCCGGGTATAATCAAATTGAGATTGACCTAGATGATCAAGAAAAAACCACCTTTACATGTCCTTTTGGCACCTTCACTTATCGGAGAATGCCCTTTGGTCTATGTAATGCACTGGCCACTTTCCAACGGTGCATGCTAAGTATTTTTAGTGATATGGTGGAAAGGACTTTGGAAGTTTTTATGGATGACTTTACCGTCTATGGTAAGTCATTCGACAATTGCTTGACTAACCTGGAACAGGTTTTGGGAAGATGCGTGGAAAAACAATTGGTGTTGAATTAGGAAAAGTGCCATTTTATGGTTACCAAGGGAATTGTTTTGGGGCACATCATTTCGTCTGAAGGAATTGAAGTGGATAAAGCTAAAATCGATTTGATTGCTAAACTTCCTACGCCCAAGAATGTCAAAGATGTCCGATCATTTCTAGGACATGCTGGGTTTTATAGAAGGTTTATCAAGAACTTCAGTTCCATTTCCAAGCCAATGTGCAATCTGCTTCTCAAGGACGCACCGTTTGAGTGGAACGCCAAGTGCGAGGAAGCTTTCGTCTCTCTGAAGCATATGCTCACCACTGCACCGATTATGCAAGCACCGGATTGGAGCTTGCCATTCGAGCTCATGTGCGACGCAAGTGACTACGCGGTGGGAGCGGTTCTTGGTCAAAGGAAAGACAAGAAACCGGGTGTGATATACTATGCAAGTAGGACTTTGAATGATGCGCAAATGAATTACACCACGACAGAGAAAGAGCTCCTAGCAATTGTCTTCGCACTAGACAAGTTTCGATCCTATTTGATAGGATCGCCAATTGTGATTTTCACGGATCATGCGGCGTTGAAGTACCTATTCACAAAGAAAGATGCCAAGCCGCGGCTTTTAAGGTGGATACTCCTATTGCAAGAATTCCATTTGAGCATCAAGGACAAAAAGGGAGTCGAGAATGTGGTGGCCGATCATCTGTCTCGACTCACTTTTACGAACAACATTGAAGAAAGTCCGATCCAAGATTCGTTTCCGGACGAGCAATTATTGGCAATCTCAACGCTCCCATGGTATGCAGACATAGTAAATTATCTTGTAACTGACAAGATACCAAAGTCATGGGGCGCACAAAATAGAAAAAGGTTTTTGAGCGAAATGGGTCGCTTTTATTGGGATGAACCGTACCTGTTTAAGTATTGTGCCGATCAGATTATCCGGAGGTGCATCCCGGAGGAAGAAGTGGAGAGAGCTCTATCCTTCTGTCATAATGAGGCTTGCGGAGGACACTTTTCGGCAAAGAAGACCGCCGCGAAGATTTTGCAAAGCGGATTATACTGGCCGTCGCTGTTTAAGGATGCACAACGCTTTTGCAAGGCATGCCAAAGATGCCAAATGCTTGGAGGGATCTCTAAAAGGAACATGATGCCACTAAATCCCATCTTGATGATTGAAATCTTCGATTGCTGGGGCATCGACTTCATGGGACCTTTCCCATCATCCTACAGTAATCTTTACATTTTAGTTGCCGTAGATTACGTTTCAAAATGGGTAGAAGCCCAAGCGTGCAAGAAAAATGATCACAAAGTGGTGATCCAATTTCTGAAAGAACACATTCTTGCACGTTTTGGTACTCCCAAGGCAATAATAAACGATGGCGGTACTCACTTTTGCAACAGACCATTTCAATCATTAATGCAAAAGTATGGTGTAAACCACAAAGTTTCGCTCGCTTATCATCCTCAAACTAATGGTCAAGCCGAGTTGGCAAATAGGGAGATCAAACAGATTCTAGAGAAAACGGTAAACCCGAACCGCAAGGATTGGTCGTTAAGACTGACCGATGCACTTTGGGCTTACCGTACTGCGTACAAAACAACTCTAGATATGTCTCCCTATCGTATAGTGTACGGAAAACCATGTCATTTGCCAGTAGAGTTGGAACACAAATCATACTGGGCAATTAAGATGGTTAAGTGCGATTTGAAAAAAGCCGGGCTTGACCGTAAGTTGCAAATTAATGAAATTGAGGAGTTAAGAAGAGATTCTTATGATAATGCAAAAATAAGCAAGGAACGTGCCAAAATCTTTCATGATAAATCCATTTTGAGGAAAGAATTCAAACTTGGGCACAAAGTTCTTGTTTATGACACTCGGTTGCATCTCTTCCCCGGGAAGTTAAATTCTCGTTGGACCGGCCCCTATGTTGTCCGTCAAGTATTTCCTTTTGGGGCTGTGAATGTTGAGGATCCCAAAACCGGCTACATTTTCAAGGTGAATGGACAACGTCTTAAGCCGTTTTTGGAATTCCCAGTTCGAGAGAAGTCCACCCCTCTCGAAGACCCGACTTATGCCTAAAAGGCATGGGTCGATTTTGTAAATAATGTTTTTTGTTAGTGTTTTTGAGTTTCAGGAATTGTCATCGGAGATTCGGGTGTCATTAAGTCTGAACGGACCAAGTTGAGGGGAGAAATAAGGTGTTTTAGATCAAAGAGAGCAAAGAAAATTTTTGGCTGGCAGATTGGAGCATGATCGATCATGCCCTACCCATGATCGATCATGGGTGAAAATTTTCTATGGCAGTAAGAAGCATGATCGATCATGGGATTCCATGATCGATCATGGAAGAAGAGAATTTTGGCAGAAGGCAGCATGATCGATCATGGTCACCCCATGATCGATCATTGTACAAAGCATCATTTGGGCAGAATGACCCATGATCGATCATGGTCCCGTAATAAAACAGGGGCGCCGTTCCTAAACCCCCATTTCTCACTTCCCCTTCTCCCAAATCTCTTCCAAACCCTAGCCCCTCTTCCCCCTTTGATCCCAAACCTTCCCCAAACACCATTACCAACCTCCCCCACCTAGAATCAACCCTCAAATCTTCCAATTTCAAACCTCAATCATCAATCCCATCCCAAAAATCCCCCTTTCTCTCTCTTCTCACCAATTTCGAGCCCTATCAAAGCAAATCTCGAAATTTCTCATCTCTTCCTCCTCTAAAGCTTCACATTATCCTTCTATGGCTTCATCTAACCCTCCCACCAAGCCACTTGAAATCCAAGCCGCAAGGGGTGGCTACCGCGGATTTCGAAGCCGCCAAGAATTCGAATGGTGGAATTATGCTTTCAAGACGAGGACGGTAGTCATTGAGAGGCCAGTCTACATTGGTTCGCTCGACGATTTTCCTCAACGAGCAACGTTTGAGCAATATCCGGGGTGGATTAACTACTTGCGTCAACAAGGTACTCAATGTAATCTCACCATTTGTCGTGAATTTGTTGCAAGTTTAATTCAAGTTCCAAATGCACCATATACATATGTTGCTCATGTTCGAGGTAGGACAGTTCATTTTAACCTCGAGGTGTTGAGTGAGATTACGGGAATCCCGGCTTTGCCGCCCAATGCCCACGATCTCCCTTATTCTGATGGAACCCCTTATGAGGAACCAAGAGCTAGCGATTTAGCTACATATATAGCTGGTAGACAAATGGAGTGGATTGGAACTCAATTTGATAGGGCCAATTTACATGATAGCCTTAGGACGTTGTGGCTTGTAGTTGCCAATGCTTTGGACCCAACATCTCATACCCAGCACCTGTACCCTTCTCAAGCGTATGTACTATACGCTATCGCAACGAACAAGCGCATTTGTTTGCTTCGCCATATCATTGGGCGAGTTGCGAGAATCATAGACTTAGTCGCCCACAACGAAACAATCAAATTTGGGTCTTTGATCACTAAGGTCTGTTTGCGAGCGGGGGTAACTGAGAGAGATGAGGATGTGAAGAAAATGCCTCGAGCACCGCTTAACCGATCTACCCAAACTCGAGCCGCTGGTCAATTGAGGAACCGGCCAAGTTCTTCAACCGCACCTCCTCAAGTCGAGTCTGAAGAAGAGGGGGCAGAAGAAGCAGGAGCAGATATCCCGGGCCCCTCATGGCGGAGAAGACGGGCAAGCTCTGGACCGGTAGATGACACGAGGGAATTCATGAGAGAGCAGTTTGAGCAGATGACTGCTTTGATGCAGACCGGGTTTGCTAGCGTCAATGAGAGGGTAGAGATTATGGTATTGCGTCAGGACCGTTTGGAGGCAGATATTGCAGCCCAGGTCGAGGCACGAGTTGCAGCTCAGATGGCGACCCAGCAGGAGTTCATACGCCAGCAGTTCGAGGCGTTGTATGGTCATTTTCCACCACCCCCACCCCCTGAGATGTGATGATGATGAGATAGCCTGAAAACTCTTTAAGTAGTTATATTTATGCTTAGTTTTATTTTATTCCTTTTGGGTTGTATTGGATTCCTGACATGATGTTAACTTTAGAACTTGGTTTTATTAGTTGAATGTTATGGTTTTTGTTTTTGAATTCTAATTCTAACCCGTTTTGTGAATAGTTGTTGTTTATCTCTGATTTTTGTCTCATGGAAAGCAAAGCCAAAGTAGCCCTCCCGTGCATTTTTATTGTTCTCTTTCCATTGAGGACAATGTTTGTTTCAATTTGAGGGGGGTACGTTGTTATTGTTTGGCTTGCTATTGTTCATTTCCATGAGTAAAAGAGATATGTTCAAATTTTTTTTGAGAAGTTTGAAAATTGATGATTGACTGATGTTTTGTTTAATGAAGACTATGGTTTCATTAGCTTTTGGCATGAATTCTTTGATTTGGATAGGAATTTGAATGATAATCTAAATTGCCTTGCTCCACTTAGTCTCATATCCCGTTATATTCTCTTGCTCCACATGCTAGATTGCTTTGGTTGTTTCCAATTCGGTTATAACACCTAGATTTATTTTCATTGAGAGAAGAGAAATTTTTGTCCAAAAATGATGGAAGCTCTAAAAAAAAAAAAAAAAAAAAGATCCTCCAATGAGAGGACAAAAGCTTAGCACTTTGATAACTTGGATGACTTTTATCCTAATATTGACTTAAAGCTTCACTTGACTAAATCTTAAGTCTCTTTGTCTAATATTACGGATGGGTAAAGGTTACTATATGGGAAATGGTGAATAGCTTCCTTTAAGCTCCAATGAATGAGCAGTAATGAGAAATTTCATAAGTGAGACCGCTGCCCCTCATAGAGATGAAAACCGCCCTGATCTAATTTAGCAAAAATTTCCAAGAAAAGATAAAGAAAGTGCTTAGAATTGACAAATCTCGGAGCTTTTGTTTTTGAAAAAGTTCTCTCTTCCTTCTCAAATGACTATGACTCTTTGTGTTTATATTGAATTGCTTGAATCGAAGTCTAGTATGTGAGCATTGGAAAATATGGGATTGTGTTCTAAAGGAGATAGGCGAATTAGATGATCATTCAAAAGTCCATCGTTCTGGAAAATTGATAGTAATGCCTTTTGCTTTGCAAATTGAAACTTGAATCTTCATTCTCATCATTCATCATGATCAAACTCCTAATGTTTGTAGGTATCATTTCTGAAAACCTTCACGAGATGCAACTCGTCTTCTTTGGGAACTTAGAAGTTAACAACTTTTTGTATAGCGTAGTGCTTTTGTAATTATTATAATTTTTTTTATCTTGCTAAGGGACTAGCAAGAGATAAGTTGAGGGGAGTTGATAAATGCATAATATTGTCATGCATAAGCTCTTTCTCGGAGTCGCATGTCGCGTTTGTTGCTTTAATTCTGCCTAATTATCCACTTATCTCGAGATTAGTGTCTTGGCGAGTTTTGTATCTAACATCGTCCCGCTAGGTGTGCTTTTGTTGTGTTTCTATGTGTTTATAGGCATAGGATGCAATGGCCTTCGAATGATTGATCAAGCGCTAGTGAAAAGCTCGCAAAATGCTGATCTGAGGAATTTCCCAGAAGCATGATCGATCATGGGTTAACCATGATCGATCATGGTACAAACTGGCATTCAGGCAGAAGACCCCATGATCGATCATGGGTTGGCCATGATCGATCATGGCCCTGGCAACTTGGCCATTTTATACCCAAAATGGGCTATTTTAGTGGTTCAAGCTATTTTAGATATTTAGTTAGATATTTTTCTACCTTTTAATATATATTATTTCTTTTACCTTAAAGGAGATATATTATCTAGTTTTAAACACACTTAGAGTTCTAGAGAGAGGGGAGAGCTCACTTGTTGATTGTTCTTCATTTCTCCATTGTAAGTGCTTAATTTGTAAGAATGATTTCTTCTTCTATGATATTTGTTCTTGCATCTATTATGGAGTAGTCTATTACTAAGGTTACGGAGGTTGATTGTGATATGATTTTTGGTGATTAATGGCTCAATCCATATTTAAAGTTTGATAAATATTTGTGAATCTTCTTCTTCTTCATCATATCTTCCATTATTTCAAGCTTTCTAGGTATTTTCATATTAAGTTAAGACTTTATATGCCTTGTATATTTAGTTCTTGGTTGTTAATGAGCATACAACATATTCATATGGTTCTAAAAAGCTTGTAGTCCCTTTCCCCCATCCATGGAGTTTTTCCCTCTTCATAGAAATTATGAATAGTTCTTAAAACTCCATAGATGGATTTTAAATTTGTTTAGCTTATCTTTGATTCATTTATTGATATATTGAGTGCTTCTTACACTTTATGTGACACTTAGACTCTTTATTTTCTACCATATGTGATAAATGATGAGTTGACTAATTTATCCCATAAACCTTATTCCGTTTCGTTGTTAGGATTCACTTTATAATTTTCATTCTTTAAATCATGAGATTACTACACTTGCGTTATGTTAAATCTTTTAATGATGAGTTTGTCATATCTATCTCGGATTAGCTTCATCGGGAATGGGTTGCCTTGCTTCACACCCGTAGCTAAGAGGTAGGAATGATAACTCGTCTTTGGTGGAATGTCGTTTGTCTCTTTCTCGATATAGCTTCAACTCGGGAATGAGTCGCTTAGCGTCGCACCCTTTGCTATTGAGAGATACACCAACATTCACCATCTATCGAGAAATCTTGTGTTGTAATCTTTGTGTGAGCTAGTGATCACCGTCTCTTTAATCGTAACTAACCTCCACCTACCTTAGTGCTTTCTTATTAATTTTCACAACTGTTTTACATTTCCGTTGTTCTACAACCATTTCATCTTACAAGATTCAGAAAACACTTTAATCCGTAATCCATTCCATCCCTTTTCACTTATCCCTGTGGTTCGACACTCGGACTTCCGAGACTATATTACAACTTGACGTGCCTGCACTTGGGCTCTATCGCAACGCGCTATTTTAGCGGCGTCATGTGACTAAGCTATTTTGGTAATTATAAATGTTTAAAGCAAACATGTCAGTCGCATGTAGAGCATAATAATTTAAAGAAAAATATCTATAAATACCAAAAAATAATTTTATAATAAAATAACAGGTAGAAAGATACTTTTAGCATGAATTTATTAATTAGATTACTTCCCAATATTGGAGGATTATTAATAAATTTCTATTTTCTTTATGATTTAGAGACTCTGTTTTATATCTCGTGCAGTGAATCTGTTTTTCGTTTTTCTCTTTTCAAGTTCGAATATTTTAAGTGGAAGATTAATGTTGTAGCTGGGCAACTACAGATGTCCCAAAAGCCGCATGTATTACAAAGTTTATGATAAAAAAATAGGAAAACAATTTTTTCTTTGGAAGGATACTTCTATTTCTATTTAGGTTTAGATTCCTATTTATCATTATGTTATAAATTAAGGTGTTCGACTAAACTAATTTTATTTTTTTGTCTCAAACGATTTTTTAAAATTAAAATTTATGTAAAATATATTCCCATTTTTAAATAATAGCTTTTTTGATCTCTTCATTTTTTTATTATAAAATGTCGAAATGTAATCTAATTCCAAATGTAAAATATGAATTTTAACAAAAACTATAAATTCGAAATCTACTGATCAATACCTACAAATCAAGATCCATTGTGACCATAAGATTATTTACAGAAAAAAATTTTAAAAAATAAAAGTTAATTCAAAATTTCTTAAATTAATATTAACATGTGTTGACGGGGGAAGACCTAGGCCTGGGCTAAGAAGGCTGTAGCCCAGTCCAAAAAAAAAAAAAAGTAAGACCCACTTGTTATACTAAAAAATATAGTATTTGTTTTACTCAGCCCCTCAAGCCTTCCCCAAGCACACTTGAACCTAGCAGCCGATGTTAAAACCAATAGCACACTCTTTTATCTTATTTGAAGAAGATTTTGCGTGCGTTTGAGTTAAATCTAAAATTATTAACTACTAATTTTATGTTAATTTTTGTTATAATTTTAAATAGTAAGTTATATTAATCTTGTGACTGTCGTTAATGCTGGTTTTAAAACCAGCATTAAATTACCCTACTTTTGCATACAATCCATCACGGTTACAAAGTTACATATAAACATATAAAAAAATTAATTCATAAGTGTTTTGAACACTTACAAAGTTAATCACAGTTTAATAGTTATTATGACAGTTTAGGAAACTTACTAATTAGCAAGTGTTGTCAACCGTTGCAATTTAGCAAATAAATTACCCTTAATAACACCAATGGTCTATTTTTTTTATAAAAAAATAGAGAAAGAAAGATAGAAAGACTCGTTGCTCTCTACTCGTAATCTCCAACTTCCTCGTTCGTTTGCTTTCTCAATCGTAAACCCTAGTTCTGCGTACAATCCATCATACTCTCTTTGGACTTGAATGTCTTTAAGAGATTAGCGGTAATTTTCCTTTAATAGTGAACTACGACTTGCACAATCATTACATCGCTAGTCTCAGGTAGTAATTTTTTCCCTTAGGCTTGGAGAATTTTGTAGAATAGTTATTTTTAGGAGACTAATTCATAGAAATGATTGGTCTAAAGTTCAATTTTAGAAATTATTTTTGAGATATTTATGTGAATGATTCATAGAAATTGATTGGTCAAAAGTTCCATATTACTTTTTGATTGTTCCGTTAGTTCGAGACCATTGCTTAGTTGAAAGGTTTTTTTCTCAAATTATTTCTATATTATGTTATGAATTTGTATTCTTCATGTGTTCATCTTTTATATTTATGCATGGAAGGCTTATATTATAGCTCTATCCATGTTTTATATTTTCTAATTTCGTTTGTTTATCAAGATATTTGTTTTTTAGGCACATAATATCTGTTTGTTCTCTTGCTACATTTGGATTGAAAATGACGTATATTCCATTAATTTGTAGTTACAATGCTTAGACTATTGATATAAATTTTAATGTTTGCAAGGTGTTTGACAAATTGCCTAAGAGGACATTTTACTTGTTTGATAATGAGTTAAATGAGAAGATCACACAAAATACAAGTTTGCATTTAATTTAACTAATCTAAGCTCAAGTTGTTTATGAAATGCACTATCAATGGCTTATGAAAATTTAGAACAAGTGAGAGTTTAGAGAAAACAAGATTTTGGCATCATCTTAAGATTAAGCTTAGCCTTATCCCATGACTTGCACGTGCATCCAAGAAAACTTTACTCAATTTCGTGCCCTACAAACAATTCAGCCACCAACTGCCTTAGGTTTACTTAAGATCAAGCTTCCACTTTATGTTTCTTAAACATTTCAACCCCTTCAAATGCTGCATAAGTTCATTTGGTTGGTCATGTACTATGCAAGTGAAAAGCTTCAAGCTTTACTCATTTCCTCATAGATGGCATACTGTTTTTGTGCAGCTAGCTTATTATTTTATCCATTCTCTTGCCGGTGTAAGTTCCTTTCAATTAATCTTTTCTTGCACTTTTGTTTTTATGGTTGTGCCCCTTTCTCTTAATTACAAACCTTGTTCATAATTTCTTATAAAGTGGAATTAAAGTTGTGTTGTATTATGACTGTTCAATTCAAATTATATATATTAATTGATGAAATTATATTCGTTGCTATTGAAGCAGATATAGTTAATAAAATTTTATTCATTGCCAGTAAATTTACACAGCAATTGCATGGATATGATTGTAAATGGGTGACACGTGGTGGAAAAGTTCATTTTCTCTATTGAGCTTGTTTAATCAGTTCTAATATTTGGATTATTCCTTTGTAATAAGGTGTGGCCTCTAGAAAATACATATCTCTTAATAGCGAAGGCCTTGCTATGCAATCTGCTTTGTGGATGCCATGTGATGGAGGTTATGTTTTTTTCCTTTTACTTAAATAGAAGTTGTGAATAGGCTTACTACAACAGTCTAACTTCTTGCAGAATTCTTAGATTTGCATGTACATAACAAATTTTATGTCCTTTAAGAGTAGCAAGGTCTTTCACTCATATTCCTAGCTACCCGCATTTTTATACTCTCTCTATCCCTAACTGCTCTTTAAATTTTCACTATTATAAATATGTGTTTGTTGATTTAATGTAGTATTGATATTTGTAACATAGAGACGACTCTATCTACTTTCCTTGGCCTCTTGCCTAAGCACTCCCGTCTCCTACAATCTTCTCTCTCAAGTAGATGATAAACGCATACTATTGTCATTAATATGTTCTTTTTCGGAGTCGCTTGACGCGTTTAACCCTCTAAAATCATTCGGTTTGCTAATTTATCTCGCGTTTAGTCTCGTAGCATATTTTGTATTTAACATTGCTTGGAAAGGCATTTTTGTGTTTATTTTGTTGCCTTTAAATCTTGAGGAATTTATTGAGTAAAAGAAGAATGATCAACCGAGCAATTTTTGGCCTTTAAAACAAAAAGTCAAGGAAAAGTCAAAGAGTTGGATCTATCTAGCTTTTTGCTAGGTCAATCAAAGAATTTTTCCCATCACTTGGATCCATCTAGCTCAAGCCAAAATTAATCTAGATGGCTTACTTTGTCTTTTATGTCACCTCCCTTATTTTGCTCATCTATCTCATAGCTAGTTTGGAGACTAAATAGTGGCTGAAATCACTGTCTCTTAGAATATTATTTTTTATACAAGAGTGGCTATTTTCCAATAGACAAAAGAGATAGTTTCTCTTAGATCTTTAGTAGAGAGAGGAGAAGGAGACAACACACTCATCTATATATATAGTCTCCATTATTGTATTGAAAAACACTTAGACTCTTGAATTATTAATAGTTTTATTTACTTGTCTTGAATATCACCCTCTCTCTAGAATTTGTAATTTATTATCTTTATTGAAGAGAAATATAATACACTTCGATAATTCTTGTCTCTACATTTATTATGGAGTAAATTTCTTTGTAAGGCTAAAAGATGAAGTTTGCAATGCATTAATTATGTAAGTTCTTTTCTCATTCCATTGCTAGTATTGTTAAATACTTGTTGAATCCTTCATCTTCTCCATTTAATCAACCATTCATAATCTAGTAAGATAATCTTCATAAGATGATTTGACTTTGTATGCCTTATATATCTAGTTCTCAAGCATTAATGAAAAGATGATACACTTGTGTATTTCTTACTAGCCTATGTCCATTCCTTCTATGAATGAGATACTTTTCATTGCCAAGCATGATTAGTCTTTGATATTCATAGAAACACCATAAATTTGAGATTCCAATCCTTGAATGCTTTAATGATTTGTTGAGTGCTTTCTACACTTTATGTGATTTTGAGACTCAATATTTTCTTAGTTAAGGTGTTGCCAAAGAGGATCTCTTAAGTTTATGTCATAAACAACTCCACTAATCACTTTAAGGATTCAATTTGTATTTATCAAATATGTCTATACTGGATGGTTTATCCTCCACCTAGACCTCCCAATTTTAGGCAAATGAAATGTTATGATTTATTGTGCTTAACTCTTTAAGTGGCCATTTCCATAATCAAGTCGATTGCCTAGGAAAAACTAACAATGAGTTCTCAAATGCCTAATTTAAATTTATGCCTTTTATTTTGGTGTATCTTAAATTTGTATCTTGGTTGAGTATTATATGAGAATAGGTTGCCTTGCTTCACACCCTTTGATTACAAGATACAAAGGAGATATACACTTGTGTTAAGTTTTGCTTACCCCCTTTTTTCTTATGGCATTTATATGGGAATGGGTTGCTTTTGCTTCACACCTTTTTGCTTAGAAAAGTGTAAGGTACTCAACACTTAGGAATTGCATTGAGAATTTTGAATGAACTTAATTTTACATAATATTGCAAAGCAAATGAATTCTATAATGCTTTAGCCTTTTCTTATCAATTGACACATCACTTTAATTTTTATTGCAAGACTTTAAAATCAACAACTAAAATCAACCAATCAAATTCTCTTAAACAAAACCTTGGACTCGTAATTACCACATCGTCTTTCCGACTATCCTTGTGGTTCGACACTTGTACTTACCAAGTATTATAACTTGACAACCTACACATGGGTTCCTAAGCGCAGAAGTATTTCGGCAACGTCAGTAGCCCAGCTTCTTCAGGTATACATACATTTCTACATATACATTTAGGCACTTCCATGTTCTTTTATTTAAATATATGATTTTGTTTAAATATATACTTTAATTCTTTAAACTTTAATTTTTCTCATTGGTAATTGATTTACTATATATATGCTCTTTATGTTATATTTTTCTTGTTACTATGGTTGCTTTTCTACCCAGACGATTATGAAAGATCAAGAGATGGAGAGGTTATATGAAATGATTTCTTGATGGCAGGTCACCTGCTTTAGCTTGTATTTGTCTTAACCAGCCTTGTTTTTTGATTATTTAAGTAAATCAATTATGGATTTCATTTCTATGGAGCAGGGTTGAAATGAGATACAATTTAAAGAATCAATTCCAAGAAGAAAATTGAAGGGAAACCAGAGCAAGATGATTATGGTGGATTGATGACATTATATTGATTGCATGTAAGGTAGTTTAGACTTTAAAATGATGTAATTTTAGCATCTAGTCTTGTAATATCAACTGGTTATTTGTGTCGGATGCATTAAGAAGTTGTACTTTTTTAACATACAATTATTTAATACACCATGTATAAATAATCAGAACAATTGTCTATTTGCCTATTGGTTGAAAACATTGACATTATTCAAATGTATTTGTAAAAAGGGGTTGTTGATTTATAAGTGTTTTCGACCATTGCAAAACTTTAATCAGTAAAGGTTGAAAACACATGGTGGCACCACCACCTTCAAATCGGCCACCGTTGGTAAGTTGCATGAACAACATAAATCTTTGTCCTTTTTTCTGTTCGTAAATTTCATTAGAAGTTATATGCTCCAAAATTATTTTATAAAAAAAGGAAAAATATGTTCCTATCATTTTTAGCAACCAATAATTTATACTGGTACTAATACGTTGTAAATTTTGAAAATATACGTACTTATTAATATATCAGTATAAAAAAAGTTTGTTGATGAAATTGGTCTATAATTCTTATAGCGCAGTGATATTATTGCTGATATTTGAAAGGAGAGTGAAAAAAAGAAAAGAAAAGAAATGACATATCGTATAATATATAGTATCATAGTTCGCTGGGTATATATGTTTGACGAGCAAAATGTTTGACTATTACTTAGGAAATAGTCGCATGAATCATACTTTTTTGAAAAATTTATTAGAAATTAAAAGGTACATTTTTTGTATTCTAAAATTAAAGGTCTTTCTTTACTTTTCCGCTTTTTGTAAAAGATTATTAATTTCATGGTAGTTGATTGTTAAAGCAGCAAAAAATATTTCTATTAGTTCAAATGTACAACTAAATCGTTTGATCAAGCATTCTCACACTTATTTATAAATTGTATCCAATTAAAATTAATTAAGAATTGTCGTATGTTATATAGATATTGGGTGTAACACGTATTCTGGTACACATTTATGAAAAAAGAGTATTTATTTTCCCAATATATAATATTATATATATATATATATATATATATACATTTTGGGGTGTAACACGTATTCTAATACACATTCATGAAAAAAGAGTATTTATTTTTCCATCCAATGGGACTTGAATTAAATAAGATCCCAAATCATTTGGCAATATTTATTTAATTTGGTCAAACTTTTGAGGTTTACTTTAAGTAATATTGACACAATCTTTTTTTCCTGTGACCACCAGCTGTCGTGGGAGACGGATTCATAGCCCGTGGCATAACATTCCGCAACACTGCGGGCCCACAGAACCACCAGGCCGTGGCCCTCCGGTCCGGCTCCGACCTCTCGGTATTTTACCAATGTTCCTTCGAAGGCTATCAAGACACCCTCTACGTTCACTCAGACCGCCAATTTTATAAAAACTGTGATATTTACGGTACAGTCGACTTCATTTTTGGCAACGCTGCCGTAGTTTTCCAAAATTGCAATATTTACCCCCGCAACCCGCCCAACAAAACCAACACCATCACAGCCCAGGGCCGAACCGACGCAAATCAGAACACAGGTATTTCGATTCACAACTGTCGGGTCACCCCAGCCTCGGATCTCAGATCGAATCAAGGGTCCGTTAGGACTTATTTGGGTCGGCCCTGGAAGCAGTATTCGAGGGTGGTGTTTATGCAGACTAATATGGATAGTTTCATTGACCCGGCAGGTTGGTTGCCATGGAGTGGGAATTTTGCATTAAGTACTTTGTATTATGGGGAGTATATGAATACTGGTCCGGGTTCAGCTACAGGTAGAAGGGTGAAGTGGGGCGGGTACCGGGTTATAACGAGTGCGGCGGAGGCGGGGAGGTTTACAGTTGGGAGTTTTATTGCAGGGGGGTCTTGGTTGCCGGCTACCAATGTGCCATTTACTGCAGGGCTTTGATTTGTTTGAAAAAAAATTGTTGGTGGTTTGTTGGATTTGGAATTATTAATTAGTTTATGCCCAATTGTTATATAATTATTAGGATATTAATTTGTTTATTGTTGATGTAAAAGTGATGCATGTCATTCTTTATACAATTGAATAAGATGGTAATAGTTAAAAAAAATTAATGTAATAATAATCTAGTTAATGGATTATGGTGTACTTACGAGTTCTTTTATTTCAGAGTTTATATTCAATGTTTAGATTTAAAATTCAAATTTCAGATTTAGACAAAAAGCAATATCACCCAACTCATTTCTCTATTAGAAGTAAAAGATTCATGTTTAGTTCTATCCTTCATAATGTTCTATTGGAAATTAAAGCATGTTCAGTGCTCTTTAAGTCTATTATTAGCTTAATTAATTAAGTGCTAAAAAAAAATTAAGGGCGATCACTGATTTAATTTCTTTATACCCTCTCCCTTCCCCTCAAATTACTTTATTATTAAAAATTATGAAATTAAATAATTAAATTGAGTAAAATATTCCACAAGTTGATGTCGAGTATATATGACGGACAATATGATCAAAGCGAATATATCAACAATTCTAGCTTTTGAAGGTGATGGGGGGGGGGGGGGGGGGGGGGGGGGAATTTGAGTGCCTACTTTTACTTTATCCCATAAGATAAAATCAAATGTGATTTAGACTTTGGGTGTTGTTCTTACATATTAGATGGTAGGTACCAAAGTTTTGTATAATAAGTATTTAGGTGTCATTTTGGATGAAATCCGTTAATCGACGTGGTCAATCGTTAGTTCTATTAATTTTTGACCCAATTTACCCATTTTACCTCCAAAAAAAGACAAAACATATTACTCTTACTTAGGAGTAAAATGGTAAAAAATTAATAGAGCTAACAGTTGACCACGTTGATTGACGGATTACATCCAAAATAGCACTCAAACACTTATTATACAAATTTTTGGCACCCAACTATTTGATATGGAAGAACGAACGGCACCCAAAATCTAAATCACCCTAAAATCAACCTTTTTTCTGCACCAACAAATTTCATATTAAATTTAAAACGAATAGAAATAGCTGCAACAAGAATGCTGAAAACAAATATTGCATTTGGGTCCTTTGGACATAATTACTATCATCAACCACCCCTCCAATTTATCCAGTAATTAACTAAGCCACCATCTCCATTTAACCTGCATGTGCATGATAAAAGATCATTATTTTAGCATGCCCAGCGGGACGGATTCAAAAATTTCAAATAAACCTGCATTAATTCGGGTTGACCATATCTTAAGGCGGGTTCGGTTGGGTTGGATTTGTTCTAACTCAACCCATTGCTCTTAATTCCTGTATTAACCTTAATTATAATTTTATATATTATATATTTATATATACGGCCAATCTCATATATATGCATAGGGTTCAAACACAGACCGACTCTTAGTGACGAAATGTATGCCCAAACGTATTAGCAACAAAAAATCCTATGTACAAGCTCTATATTAATAGAGACGAACTCCAAATATATAAATTAAATCTTATAAGAAAAGTGTTTTACGTAATGCCCCGAAAAATAGAATTGTTTAAATTAGATATAAGTTAAAAATTGAAGTTTTTAATTAATTTGGAACATAAATTAATTTGACTTACCACCAACTTTGCGACAAAATGAGAGAAGAACGATGACTACGGTGACGCCTGCCACTACATCAACGATTGTTGCTACTCTTTCTCCAACATGGTCGCCATTGGTGGAATCTATATATATATAATATATACAAACTCCAAATAAAATTCAAAAGCATGTATAAAATGATAGTATTTTGTATAAAAGTAGACTGCCAATAGCTCTTACACTACACCAGCGGGAGTCTTGGGCGACATATCCTATTGGGTATGTCTCCTAAAACACATCTTAGGAGACATACATTTCGTGTGTCGCCTAAGTACGTACTTAGGCGACATATATACTACGTATGTCTCCTATGTACATACCTTACGCCACATACAATTATGTATGTCTCCTCATTGTTTCACTTAGGAGACATACATTTAGTATGTTGCCTAATTATATACTTAGGCGATATATATACACCCTACGTCTCCTAAGTGCTTATTTTATGAGACATACACAATTAGTATGTTGCCTAAATGTGTTTAAAAAAATTTGAATTTTTCACGGAAAAAAGGAGGAAAAAAATAAAAATCTTAAGCGACATATATATTATGTATGTCTCCTAAGTACATATCTTAAGAGACATACAAAATTAGTATGTCGCCTAAGAGTTTTTAAAAAAAATTGAATTTTTCGCGAAAAAAAGGAGGCAAAAAATAAAAACTCTTAAGCGACATATATACTCCGTATGTCGCCTGAGTACATATCTTAAGAGACATACAAAATTAGTATGTTGCCTAAGAGTTTTTAAAAAAATTTGAATTTTTCGTGAAAAAAAAGGAGGCAAAAAATTTTGTCCGGGAAAAAAGAGGCAAAAAAATAAAAACTCTTAAGCGACATATATATTCCGTATGTCTCCTAAGTATATATTTTAAGAGACATACAAAATCAGTATGTCGCCTAAGAGTTTTTAAAAAAAATTGAAATTTTCACGAAAAAAAATAGGCAAAAAAATTTATCCGCGAAAAAAAGGAGGCAAAAAATTAAGACTCTTAGGCGACATCGATATTTATATATGTCGCCTAAGAGGTAATCTTAGGAGACATACATAAATAAGTGTGTCGCCTAAGTGATAACTATAAATTGGGGGAAAATCCCCGTTTTATTCAATCCCTAAATTTTTTCTAACTCTCTGTCTCGTTCTTCTCTCTCTTGCTATGTACTTTTTCTTTTTCTTTTTTTTTTTAAATTTCAGTAAGTAAAAAAATTCAATAAAAACAAGCAAAAGATGGAGAGCATCTCACCAAGGCACTCATCGTTTTTTTTCCAAATTTTTCTAAGAATTAGTATTGTTTTCAATTATTTTCCAACTTTTTAAGTTTTTATCAAAACAGACCCAAAAGGAATATCATCGTCACCATTTTTAATGAGTAATTAATTACCTTCATCATCTCCCAAGAGGAATTGCTGCTTGGAGAAGAATCAAGAACTGCCTTGTAGGCAGGAGTGGACATGGCAGTTGCAGCTAATACTCTAACAAGTTCACCAGCAGCAAATAAACTCTGGGTCATAATTCCAGTCTTTACACCATACTCGAATTGAATGACTGAATGGCTGCACCCATTCCTAACCGTGGCATCATAACAAACAACATTTCGAAGAATAACCATCAAATTCTTAAACAAGGTTCCCAGTTCAGTCAATCCTCTAGAGGAACGGACCATCACTTCTTTACTACTAATTTAGTGGACTATCTCTTGGTACGGGTCCAACCCATGAAATAGACAGCTCCTCACAAAACTGAATTCCTAAGTGTGGTAGGTACTGCTGAAATGATACTTCCTGTGAAAAAGAGAAGTCATTTCTCCAACCAATGTACTTTAATAGAGTTTCCCCTTATCTGACATTTGAACACCCAAGAACCCTATTTGCTGAAACACCCTATTAATGGTCGAGTCGCTCTTAGAATTGATTATATCATTCATTGAATATGACTTCAGAATGAAATTTGTAACGGGCATTTTAACAAGTTTTAGGTGATTCTCCAGTTGCAAGTCCACCAACTCATTGTAGGAGGACCTTGTATGATGCAACAGGGGGGAAATATCTTGAATATTCTCTTGGAGTTCCTTAGGGATTAAAAAAATCTTCCAAACCAACACTAAAACCTTCAGAATATAAATTCTCCATAAGCATCGGTTGTACAGAATTGATGAAGCTCAGAACCTCATTGGGCCACTTCCCAAAGAAAATAGAAATAACTATGTCACTGATAATCGACGGGATTACATCTCGATTAAAATTGATTTTCAGCACTTGATTGTTGGAAATCGAGTGTCGCTCACCGTAACAGTCAAAGCCCGATGGTAGATAAGTCTGTAACAGTTGTAAATATCTATATTATAAGGGAAGGAAATGTCATGTCACTCAATTATCTAATAAATGACTTAGATTTGTTCTGAAAAATACACATAAAATGTTAGCCTTTGGATGTGAATTTTTTTCCTAAGAACCTCACATCACCACACTAATGGGCAAGATTTATTTACAAACTTAATTCAAATCTAGGGTGACTATTAATGGTGCCATCTATTTATAATAAAATTTTTATAAATTTATAACGTCATTGTAACAATAATGGGATATTAATTTTTGTATGTATTGGTGAATAATTATTAACCCATCCCGACCTTAATGAATTGGTAAAACGGGTTTGAATTTAAGCATATCATAAACAGAACCACTTCGGGTTTTTCAATTAAAAACCACCTCAATCTAGTTGAGTCAAATATATCCTCCCCCCGCACCCCCGCGCTTGACAGTTATATAAGTTGTGTATACAGTTTTCTTAATATATGTTTTGGATTGCACGTTATTTAGGTATTATATATTTTTTGCTCAATCTAACTGTTAATTTTGTTTTACGTTGCCGTCCCATTTGGCACGGACAATACCTAGGGGTCTCTTTATTTGTATTTAATTTTTTTTATTTCACCGTACCAGATGGCACGGACAATATCTAAATTTTCAAAAAAAGTAAAAACTCTTAAGGGACATATTAATGTATGTATGTTTCCTAAATATACTCTTATGAGACATATATCAATTAATATGTTGCTTAAGATTTTTCAAAAAATTCAATTTTTTCGCAGAAAAAAAAGAGGGAAAAAGAAAATTTACTTAGGCAACATAAGTATTTATTTATGTCTTATAAAAAATATTCTTAAGAGACATACATAAATAGCTACGTCTGCTAAGTTTGTGGTATAAATTCCCAAGTTCTAGCCCTAATTAATCTTTCTCACTCTCACTTCTCTCTCACCTCCTCCATTTCCACGCTCCCCCCATTCCCCAGCCACCATCGACCTGTCTCTCTCACCTCCTCCACGTTGCTCTCATATATATACATCTTTTTCCTCCGCTTTTCCCTAGAGAGTCCGCAGCCACACACCACCCAAGCCCTTGTTTTTATCCTCTCTCTCCCTTGTTTCTTTTACTCTCTCTAAAAACTTGAAGAACAACAGTTCTCCTTAGGCTTTCTTCTATGAATCTAGAGATTAGAGTGAATGCATATTGAATATTGATCTCTTGGCTTGAAAGAGTGGTCCGATTCTATTGTTAGATCCTTCTTGTTGTGATTAATTCGAAATTTGGGGGTTTTCGGAACTTAAGATCGAAAATATTTTTGTGTATATTTTTTCTTCTGCTCCGCTGTGTGAATCTCGGCTGTGGCTGTGTGTATTCTTGTTGTGGTGAATCTCGGCTGTGGCTGTGTGTCGTGTTTGGATCGGTGAGACTCGGTTTTGCTTTGTTGTGCGTACGCGGTAGTATTTCTATTGTATCTGTGGTGTTTTTCTTCATGCTATGCGCTGCGATTTCCTGCTCCGTACTGCGTTCTTGGTACTATTATTCTTAATCCTTATTAGTTCATTTTTATTGTTTAATACTCAAGGTCTAATTTGTATTTTCTTGAGCCGAAATATTATTGCGATTCTTTATTATGGTTATATACATTGCTGTGTATTCTCAATTTAGTGTTTTTTTTTTTAAAATATACTAATTAAAATAAAACTTTTAATATATTTAAAACGGGGAATAATAATCAACATCAATTTCACTATACTATTTGACTTGAGTTGCCTTGTGGTTGTGGAGAGGGTAGGGTAGTGGCAGAGCAAATTCAATGCTTGCATGCGTAGAAAATTAACGTATTTGATTGGATATTAGTGTCATTAAAGAATCCATTCTAGGGGACAAGAATAGCTTAGACAAGTAAATATAGATTGGTGTGCACCACTCTTACTCGAATATAGAATACTATGTTTAAAATCTCTTTACTTACTTGCATAGGATGATGACACAGATATTGATATTAATTCACTCCATATATTTTTCCAATTTTCTTCGGATATAATTTTGTCTGTGTAAATGTAATATATTTAGGGCTGACTCTGAATATAAACAATTCGATCTGCTTCTGCTAGTGTTGATCTCCTCATTTTTTTGGTGTTAAAATAATTTTGCGTTAAATCCTGGTAAGCTAAACATAATTTGGTCAAGCTGGTGGGCCCTTAGTTAATCGTTGTCTAGTTATTGACATATTGTTGGTCTCAAGTTTATACCTGGCGGCTGCATATATATATTCTTGGTTTAATATGAATTTCAAACTTTTATGTATATGAACTAATCTCGGTCTAATGTGAATTTCAAACTGTATACATCTATGTCCGGTAAAACTAGGTAGTGTGGAGTTGATGTAGGTATTAGCAATTTTCATATGTATTATTTAGCATATAATTGTGAATTAAGTTGCTGCCACATCTTATTGTTTTGGAACTGAATTTGTTTCCTTAGAATATTATTAGCGCAAAGCAAGTAGTTTTTCTAAAGGCTAAAATTTTGTTTTAACTTCATTGGGATTGTGACAGTGCACACTATTTTGGTATTTCCAGAAATATGATACTAGTCTTTGAAATTGGTGAGGAGGTTCATGTGATCTGAGATTTGATGACTTGGAATCCTGCAGCTGCAGATGTGACACCGGAAAGTGATAGGAGGCTTTAGACTTCTTATCGAGTTATTTTGAAGGCCTTTGTCAACTCAAATATGGTAAAGTTATTAGATTTGATTGCTTGTTTGTTGTGGTTTTAAGCTCCTTTAGTAGATGCATCTTTCTATTATACAAAATACTAATAAGATTTTTCTTTACTTATCTTAAAAGATAAATGGTAACCTGCTAGTATTATTAGGAAGTTTACACCCTTACTCACTTCACAATACAACCTTAACTAGTTTATCAAATAATCGCAGAGCACCCCAATTTAGCTAAAAAAAATATGTTCCTTTGTTGTTCCATCTGCATGTTCAATTTAAACCTTAGGCTTAATCCATCTAGTTATAATAGTTTGTTTTCCATCATTATTAGAAATAGTGATTCTCAATTCCCTTATAACTCCATCCTTCATGCATCGTTTAGAAGCTAAAGTGCTATAACTAAGTGTGTAGCAATTATAGCTGCCTCTTCATTTTTTATCATACTCACAGAATTAGAGGAGATCCCCTCAAATCTTCTTTTCTTTCTGTTTTTCCACAATTTCCAATAGATGCACACATAAGAGATGATAAATCATTAAAGCATGGATAGCTAAGCTTAAAAATTCGGCACTCAGAACTGAACATTTGCTATGTAACCCCAGCTTACTTTGAAAATGTTGCCGCACAATCTGATAGTGTTGCTATTCACAAATATAAAATTTACGGTCTCTACTCTACCCTGGGTTCAGCACAACAATCACATTTGGATGATAAGCAAAAAAAAATTTTGGTCAAGAAACTTTTAATTTGTGTGACAAATTAAAAGCACAAGCAGCTAGCAGTACTCCCCATTCAAACCAAGATTTTAGTATTAAATTGATTTTTTTAAACGAGGTCTCTGTTCATTCATTAATTGATATTATATATATATATTAATGAATTCTTTCTTAACCTAATGTTTAATGCCTCCTTCCATATCCACAATTTTGTTTAAATAAGTTATGTAAGACTAATAGATTTTATTTACAACCCCCCCCCAAATATATATATATATATATATATAAAACATTAGCATACGATTTTTGTTTTCAAATATTTTTTGGATGTGAGTTTTATTATATTTTTAAAGCTTGTTGATACGACCTACGGAGATATCGCTCAAAACCCGCAAACACAACGAATTGGTTGTGCGAACCTTGACACAGACACACACGAAAACCGTAGCAAATTAAGAACCTGGATCGTTTCTACAATCAGATTAGGATGGAAATTGAAGACGCCACAACCGGGTGCGGAATACCGATTGATAAGTCGGATGAACGCCACGGACAAACCGATAAGTTCAAGTAGTTCGTAAAGAACCAAAGAGGATTAAAATCACTCAATATTATTATGAATAAAGTCTTAGATAATAAAATAAAACAATGAACCCCCTTTAAATAGGGATAAGAAAACTTAGGCCACAAGAAACCAATCCAACAAGGAATCCTCAAACAAATCCTAACCAAACAAGAACTAGTCTTTAAGACGAAATAACAATAATAAATAAATAATAAATAAAAACGAGTGGGCTGGCTTGACTCCACTTCTTGGGCCGCATAGACATGGTCTTCTCACTCCAATTGGGCTTGAATAAGTGTAACTCAGCCTCCATTTTGTGCTCCACGTTTTTCCCCATCAATGGGCTTGATTGTGCCTTCTTTTTGAGCCCAAATAGCTTGAATTAATCCATTAAGCTCAGCCTTTAACTTCTTAGCCCACGACCTTGTAATTGGGCCTGTTGGAACTTGGAAGGCCTTTGAATTGTCTTCATTTTGCACAACAGTCTTGCCTCCATCATTCCCCTCCTCTTGAAAAGGATTTGCCCTCAAATCATCACTGGCATCAAACGGACTTAAGTCAGCAACGTTAAAAGTAGCGCTAATGTGGAACTCTCCTGGTAGGTCCAGCTTATATGCATTATCGTTGACACGCTCAAGAACTTGAAAAGGTCCATCTCCTCTAGGAAGTAGCTTAGAACGACGTTGCTCTAGAAATCGTCCCTTCCGCATGTGCAGCCATACCCAATCTCCAGGTTCAAAAACCACCTTCTGACGTCCTTTATTTGCCTGGTTTGCATATTGCTCCGTCCTCCGTTCAATGTTGAGTCTTGCCTTCTCATGGATCTGCTTAACAAACTCAGCCTTTTTCTTTCCATCAAGATTAGTATATTAAGAATAAGGTAATGGAGATAAATCTAACGGAGTCAAAGGATTAAATCCATACACAATTTCAAAAGGTGAAAATTGAGTAGCAGAATGAACAGTGCGATTATAAGCAAACTCAACATGCGGTAAACATTCCTCCCATGTTCTAATGTTCTTTTTAATGATAGTCCTTAACAAAGTAGATAAAGTTCTATTTACAACCTCAGTTTGACTATCAGACTGTGGGTGACAAGTAGTAGAAAATAATAACTTAGTTCCTAACTTACACCACAAGGTCTTCCAAAAGTAGCTTAAGAATTTAGCATCTCTATCTGAAACAATGGTCCTAGGCATACCATGCAATCTCACAATTTCTCGAAAGAACAAATCAGCAACATGCGAAGCATCATCAGTTTTGTGACATGGAATAAAATGAGCCATTTTAGAAAATCTATCCACGACCACAAAAATTGAATCTCTACCATTCTTAGTCCTAGGTAAACCCAAAACAAAATCCATGGAAATGTCTATCCAAGGTTCACTAGGAATAGGTAATGGTGTATATAAGCCATGCGGTTGCACACGGGACTTTGCTTGCCGACACGTAACACATCTTCCACAAATTCTCTCAACGTCTCTTTTCATACGTGGCCAAAAGAAGTGTTCTTGCAAAATATCTAAGGTCTTAGCAATCCCGAAGTGCCCCCATCAAACCTCCCCCATGGGCTTCCCTCACTAACAAATCACGCATAGAGCAATTAGGTAGACATAACTTATTCTCACGAAATAAAAAACCATCATGCCTAAAGAACTTACCCACTGCGTTTTTCTCACATGCTTTGTACTCCTCACAAAAATCAACATCAATTGAATACAATTCCTTTATATGCTCAAAACCAAGTAATTTAGCATCAAGGGTAGATATTAACACATACCTTCGCGAAAGTGCATCAGCAACAATATTTTCTTTACCTTGCTTGTACCGAATGACATATGGGAATGTCTCAATGAACTCCATCCAGTGCGCATGCCTCTTATTCATCTTGTGCTGGCTCCTCAAATGCTTCAAAGATTCATGATCGGTGTGAATCACGAACTCTTTAGGCCAAAGGTAGTGTTGCCAAGTTTCCAATGCTCTAACCAATGCATACAATTCCTTGTCATACGTCGGATAGTTCAAGGTTGCCCCACTCAATTTCTCGCTAAAGTAGGCAATTGGTTTTCCTCCTTACATAAGAACAGCCCCTATTCCCAAACCCGATGCATCACACTCAAGCTCGAATGATTTAGTGAAATCTGGTAATGCAAGTACGGGCGCATGGGTCAATTTCTCCTTGATCAATTGGAACGCCCTCTCTTGTTCATCTTCCCATTTGAATCCCACGTTCTTCTTGATCACCTCCGTCAGCGGCGCGGCGATGGTACTAAAATCTTTCACAAACCGCCGGTAAAAGCTAGCAAGTCCATGAAAACTTCGTACATGCCCCACAGTTGTAGGACTCGGCCACTCTTGTATTGCACGTACTTTCTCCTCATCAACCTGTATACCTTGTGCACTCACAACAAAACCAAGAAAGACAAGCTTATCGGTGCAAAAAGTGCACTTCTTCATGTTAGCAAATAACTTTTCTTTTCGAAGCACATCTAAAACTGCTTTTAAATGCTTAACATGATCCTCCAAAGTTTTGCTATAAATCAAGATATCATCAAAGTAGACAACAACAAATCTGCCAATAAATGTACGCAAAACATGATTCATTAAACGCATGAAAGTGCTCGGTGCATTAGTTAGCCCAAAAGGCATTACTAACCATTCATATAAACCATGTTTGGTTTTAAAAGCAGTTTTTCATTCATCTCCTTCTTTCATTCTAATTTGATTATACCCACTTTTTAAATCAATTTTAGAAAATACATAAGCTCCATGCAACTCATCCAACATATCATCTAAGTGAGGAATAGGATGTCGATACTTTACCGTTATATTGTTGATAGCTCGACAATCAACGCACATTCTCCACGTCCCATCGTTCTTAGGTACTAAAATCACCAGAACAGCGCACGGACTCTTGCTTTCTCTCACGTGCCCTTTCTCCATCAGTTCAGACACTTGCCTTTGTAGCTCTTTTGTCTCCTCTGGATTGCTTCGATAGGCTGGTCTGTTTGGAATGGTAGCGCCAGGAACAAAATCAATTTGATGCTCAATCCCTCTAATTGGCGGTAATCCATGTGGCATCTCGTCGAGAAAGACATCCGCAAAATCCTGAAACAAAGAAACAATAGAACTAGACAAAGACGAGTTAAGTTCATTAGTATTAAAATATGCCTCCTTGTACAAAAGTACAATCATCGGCTGCCTTGAATACAATGCACTTTTAACTTCACTAGCTCTCGCATAAAAATTCTTTTGTTTTCTTTCTTTCTCATTTTTTTCAACTTCTCTCTTCTTCTCTCTTTCTCTCTTTCTCTCTTTTTGTCACTCTCTTTCTTTTGCTCACTCTCTTTTTTTAACTCGCTTTCTTTCTTTTAGTCACTCTCCCTTTGCAATTTTAATTGATCTTCATACACTTGCTTCGGTAACATAGGGACAAGAGTAATCGTCTTATGATTGAGCTTAAAAGAATATTTGTTGGTGAATCCATCATGCTTCACTCGGCGATCAAATTGCCATGGTCGCCCTAATAATAGATGACCTGCTTGCATTGGTACTACGTCGCATAAGACCTCATCTTCATACTTCCCAATACGAAATGCGACTAATACTTGCTTGTTCACCTTGATCTCCCCAATATCATTCAACCATTGCAATTTATATGGCTTGGGATGCTTAACAATAGGAAGCCCTAGCTTCTCCACCATAATAGTACTTGCAACATTCGTACAACTTCCGCCATCAATGATCACACTATATACCTTACTGTTCACTAGGCATCTAGTATGAAAGAGATTTTCTCGCTGTACTTCATCATCTTCTTTAGCTCGCACACTAAGAGATTTTCTTGCAACCAACAAATCTCCTTCAGCCGCACGCTCTTCTTCTTCATCATCAACATCTTTTAGTAACGGCATAGAATCATCATTGGACTCTTTATCGGTCTCAATTTCACCGTTGTCTCGAATCACCATAGCTCTTTGATTGGGACATTGGTTCGCCTTATGACCCCTACCTTGACACTTGAAACATTTTATATCACGATTTCGAGGTGTATTAGGATCAGGTTTACCTTGGTTTCCAAGGCTAGTCGTCCCTTGTTTGGGCTCGGTTTTGGGCTTTGACGCGGCTGATTTCTCCTCTTTCTTCCAAAGGGGATTTGATTTCCAAGAGGGTGTGGTTGGACTTTGATTTTGGCGTAGGCTACCCCTCCTCTTGAGTTGATTCTTAATCTTGATCGCCACGTGCACCATATCTTCCAACTCAACATAATGTTGCAAATCTACCGCATTAGCAATTTTTCGGTTCAATCCATTCAAAAACCTGGCCATAGTAGCCTCTCGATCTTCGTCTACATTAGCTCGGATCATGGCTACTTCCATCTCCTTGAAATAATCTTCCACGCTGCGGTTGCCCTGTGTAAGCCTTTGTAACTTTTGGTACAGCTCCCGGTAGTAATGGCTAGGTACAAATCGCTTTCTCATCACTGTTTTCATCTCTTCCCATGTTTCAATAGGACGCTCTCTATTTCTTCGTCTGTTCATTACTAATTGGTCCCACCACACAATTGCATAATCAGAGAACTCAATGGCAGCAAGTTTTACCTTCTTTATCTCGGAGTAGTTATGGCAATCAAACACTAGCTCAACTTTCTTCTCCCATTCAAGATAAGCTTCGGGACCATTCTTCCCTTGAAACGACGGAATCTTCATCTTGATACTACCCATATTGTTATCTTCCCTGTTCCTTCCTTCTCTATTTCGCCCAGCATATCTCCTATTGGCAGCCACCGGGTTCCAGTCGTCGTCGTCTTCAAACCCACCATCGTAAGATTCTTCATCCTCACCCCTCACTTCTCTAGGTTAGATTCTCCCTCTCCTATGAGCATGAGCATTATTTGATTGCTCAATTCTATTTGATTGCTCGATTTGTGTGTTCTCTATCCGGTCTATCCGCCCATGAACCATCTCCATCTCAGTTCTTAACATCTTCCTCATCTCCCCTAACAAAGCTTGTACTTGCAAGTTTGGGATGACTGATTGATGACCCTCCTCCTCTATTGAGGCAACTTCTTGGCTTTTCGACATTATTTATATAACCTGCAAAATAGAATTAAGGACCTCACAAGCACTCCCTCACGTGTTTCACTCGAAGAATGATTCACTCAGTTCACTCGTGTATCACTACACAATTATTGGCTTTTACCCTCTAATGGTCTCACAGCTTACGCCTCTTTCCACTCAAATTAATGCTCTAGAGGTTCTTATTGAACTACTCAATTGAATATCGGACTGTCAATGGACAGTTCAAACAACGAATCAATAAAAACTAAAATCCCAACGATTACGGATACAATAAGGGGCAAAAGAACGCGAATTAGGTGCAAAAATTCAGTCTTGTGGAAACGTGATTTTTTTTTTATTCTGGGTCTCTCGACTTCTACTTTAATCTGGTGTAGTCGAAATTTCCAGATTTCAAAATTTCACTGGAATAATCAACACAATTCGAAACTCAACAAAATCGAATTTTAAGCACCAAACGAAGCTTATATGAACAGCCAACAGATTCGCAATAGTTAGGGTTTATATGATTAATGAAACAATCAACTGCAGATAGGGTTTATATGCATAAATCGCAATTTTGATAGCCCTAACAATCTCGTATCTCAGCAAATGCAAGGCAGTAAGAAACTAACCCTAACTATGTCGAAATCCTACCCTAGGCAGAAACAATAGAAACTGATTCGCGATAGCAAAAGAAAGGCTATGATTGACAGATTCGCAACTAGGGTTCAAAAGAACAAATTAAAAGAATTCGATTTTTTTTTTGGATGAAGAACACAGAATAAACACGATAAATAAATAAGCAGAATGAAGAATAAAACACGAAGAACAGAAACGCAAATCAAACGATTACTAATTAATGGATAGATAAAACCTGATAGTAGAAGCTCTCCTCTGATACCAACTGATACGACCTACGGAGATATCGCTCAAAACCCACAAACACAACGAATTGGTTGTGCGAACCTTGACACAAACACACACGAAAACCGTAGCAAATTAAGAACCTGGATCGTTTCTACAATCAGATTAGGATGGAAATCGAATACGCCACAACCGGGTGCGGAATACCGATTGATAAGTCGGATAAACGCCACGGACAAACCGATAAGTTCAAGTAGTTCGTGAAGAACCAAAGAGGATTAAAATCACTCAATATTATTATGAATAAAGTCTTAGATAATAAAATAAAACAATGAACCCCCTTTAAATAGGGATAAGAAAACTTAGGCCACAAGAAACCAATCCAACAAGGAATCCTCAAACAAATCCTAACCAAACAAGAACTAGTCTTTAAGACGAAATAACAATAATAAATAAATAATAAATAAAAACGAGTGGGCTGGCTTGACTCCACTTCTTGGGCCGCATAGACATGGTCTTCTCACTCCAATTGGGCTTGAATAAGTGTAACCCAGCCTCCATTTTGTGCTCCACGTTTTTCCCCTCCAATGGGCTTGATTGTGCCTTCTTCTTGAGCCAAATAGCTTGAATTAATCCATTAAGCTCAGCCTTTAACTTCTTAGCCCACGACCTTGTAATTGGGCCTGTTGGAACTTGGAAGGCCTTTGAATTGTTTTCATTTTGCACAACAGTCTTGCCTCCATCACTTGTAGTCCATATTTTTTTAAAGGATATTATTCATATGGATTTTTTAAAGGATACTATTCATATTTTTTTAAAGACACACACAAACAAACACCCACATATATATATATATATATGCATATGTAGTTACCCATGCATTGAAAGTAGTTTTTATTTGAAACTTTATAAGAGTCTAATTTGACTTTTACATTTTTTTAAAGATATATACACTAATTTCAGCATAAAGATTAAAAATAAAACTTAACTGGTTCTGTTAAATTTAATACATTTATTACTCTATCCTAAAACAACAAAATGGAATTATAATTTGGTACCGTGCACAGAGTACCAATCTTTAGTGCATATATATATATATGTCAATGCTTCTAAACGATGACCTATATAAGAGAGCCCTGGACTAGTGCAATTTTTAAATATTTTAATGCAGAGATAATTGTGTTTGTGTTATTTGTTTCAGGTTACGATGCCTCCAATCAGGACTAGTGCTATTCCTAACAGTCGCCAGCAGATCAAGGAGCGACTGTTGGCGCTGCAGAATGCCCTGCCCATTGCTTCGTCGTCGTCGTCGCAGCAGGACTCGCCGGCGTTGCCACTGGTGGTCACCGCGTGTTCTACTACGGATAGTAACGCGACCACCACGGCCACACCCGTACGAAGTATTTGATCACAACAACAAGTGCAACCATCAGGTAAATTTTTTGATTTCTTAATTATATATCATAATTATACATATGTATTTTATTGAGAATGGAAGAATTAGGAGGTTTGATTTCTCTTTCTTTCTCATCCGATTGTGGGTTGTACTCGAGTTGGGTTTGCAAATTAAGTAGACGGGTAAAGCTTTCTAATTCTTCTAGTTATGTTTGCAATTTCTTAATATTTAAACCCTTAGTTTGATGAACTTGTAATATTTTTGTTAGATCTGAACTAAATCAAAATAAAAATGTGTAAATCTAATATAGATCTAGCCCCTTAGATGCATTGAAGCTTAGTTGGTTTGTTTACTTTGTTTTAGATCATTTGTGAATTATAAATGTTTTCTTATATTGCAATAAACTGTGCAGAGATGTTAACTGTTATTTTCATGAGGTTTATTTATGAATTTTGTTTGATGTTGAGTTCAATTATTTCGATTTAGATTATAATTTCAATTTTTGCACTGGTCTTTTAACTTGTACATTTTACTTATATATTATTGTTATTTGCAGGCGAGAGTGAGAGCAGCCACCGATGAGGCCGTGGCAAAAATAATGGCCGATCGACCCGCCACCGAGGAAGGATTCGAGTGTTCGATCCAGCTCCCTCTTGATGAAGAGATCCGTATCATAGAGAGTGAGATCGGTTCTTCGAGAGGAATTAGGATCCGAGGCTTTGGGAGCTCTGTCGACAAGGAGCCGAAGAAGAGAGGTCCCATGGAGCCAGTGCAGATAAACCTCCAGATGGCGGCACGGATCGCGCAGCAAGATGCAAGGATCGCAGAGCTTGAAGCGCGATAGAAAGCAGAGCTTGAGGCGATGGAAGCGCGACAGAAAGCAAACGATGAGGCGCGACAGAAAGCAAGCGATGAGGCGTTGGAAGCGCGAGTACGGGATCTAGTATCGTCGATGATGGTGAATCTTCCTACGGGTGATGGTAGACCAAGAGAGGTTTAGTGATAGACTTGGTTATATATATAGATTATTTTGTATCTTTATATATATTCTTTCTTTTCTCTCTATTACTAGACTTATGGTATTTTTATTCTATACTTGAATTTTGGCTTGTAATTAAACTCTTTGTACATTTCAATTATGGCTTGTAAATATTAGACTTTGTACATTTTAATTTTGGCCTCATTTTGTGTGTGAATGAATTGGTATCAAATTTATATTACAGGTTGATTTGTAGAAATTTTGTTGTTGTGTGTGAATGAATTGGTATCAAATTTATTATTGTAGAAAAGTGTAGGTGTGGCTGCACAATAATACAGCTTGTTATGAAGCAGGTCGGGAACAGCTTTGGAGACATACAAATTAAAGTATGTCTCCTAAGTGGTGGTTAATACTTTTAATCAAATAGACTTATGCGACATACATACATTTGTAAGTCTCTTAAGATCAACACTTAAGCGACATACATACATTTGTATGTCTTCTAAGATCACCACTTAAGCGACATACACACATATGTATGTCTCCTAAGATCACCACTTAAGCAACATACAAATATCATATGTTGCTTAAGTTGTAGACTTAAGAGACATAAGCAATATAATATGTCTCTAAAGTGTACGACTTAGGAGACATACTCTATTTCCCGTGTCTCTTAAGTCTAACACTTAAGCGACATATGATATTTGTATGTTGCTTAAGTGGTGATCTTAGGAGACATACAAATAGAGTATGTCGCTTAAGAGATTAACTTAGGCGACATAATAAATAGAGTATGTCTCCTAAGTCTTACACTTAAGAGACATACTCTATTACTTATGTCTCCTAAGTGACTTAGGAGACATACTATATTTCTTATGTCGCCTAAGTGAACCACTTAAGTGACATACTATATTTGTATGTCGCCTAAGAACTTAGGCCACGCCACATACCCGACACTACTTAAGCGACATACCCTATGTCGTCTAAGGCTTAGGCGACATACATCAGCTCTTAGGAGACATAATTTGTATGTTTGCTAAGTGTCTATTTCAAGTAGTGTTATAACATAAGCATGTATAAAATGACAGTATTTTGTATAAAAGTAGACTACCAATAGCTCTTATAACATAACTGACGCTACTAGAATAATGCATTGTGGTAGCCTAAGTGCAAACCCGTCAAATTATAGTATAGTCTCGGAAGACTAAGTATCGATCCATAGAGATAATTGGAAAGACATCGAATGGATTACAGATTTTACTATTTTCTGGTTTTGTAAAAGATTGGTTGTGAAACAACGGAAATATAAATTGGTTGTGAACATTGATAAGAAAGTACTAAGGTATTTGGAAGTTGTTTGCGACACAATAGACAACATTTACTAACTCATATAAGGATATTCATACACTTTTCTAAAAGGTGATAAAATTGATGTTTTTCCTTAATTAGCAAATGGGTGCGAAGCATAGCAACTCATTCTAAACCTTAAGCTATATCGAGAAGGAAAATAACCAAATTCCACCCCATCTAACATTATCGAGTCTGTTCTTAGCAATGGGGGTGAAGTAAAACTACTCATTTCCCGATATAGCTAATCCGAAATAGAAATGACAGTTACATTGTAAAAAGGTTTAACATGAAGCATCTGTATAAAATCTCATGGTTTAAAGGAATGAAAATTAAATATGAACCTTTACTATTGACGGGCCGAAAATACTTCCGTGCTTAGGTATCCAAGTGCAGGTTGTCAAGTTATAATACTTGGTAAGTCCAAGTGTCGAACCACAAGGATAGTTGGAAAGACAATGTGGTGATTACGAGTCCAAGGCTTTGTTTAAGAGAATTTGATTGGTTGATTTTAGTTGTTGATTTTAAAGTCTTGCAATAAAAATTAAAATGATGTAATAATAGATGAGGAAATGCTAAGGCATTATAGAATTCATTTGTTTTGCAAAGTGTATCTCTCATTTTTATTTTGTGACAAAGGGTGTGAAGCAAGTGCAACCTATTCCCATATAACATCAACCAAGATTCAAACTTAAAATACACAAAAAGCAAAGGCATAAATTTAAATTAGGCATTTAAGAACTCATTGTTAGTTTCCCCTAAGCAAATGACTTGATTATGAAAATGGCCAACTACAAGGAGTTTAGCTCGATAATCATAACATTTCATTTGTCTATGATTGTGAGGTCTAGGTGGAGGTCAAACCGTCCTATATAGACTTATTTGATAAATACAAATTGAATCCTTAAAATGATTAATGAAGTTGTTTATGACATAAATTTAAAAGATCCTCTTTGGCAATACTTTAATTAAGAAGATGACGAGTCTTAAAATCACATAAAGTGTAGAAAGCACTCAACATATCATTAAAGTATTAAAAGATTAAAATCTCAAATTTATGGTGTTTCCATGAATATTCAAAAACTAATCATGCTTGGCAATGAAAAGTATCTCATTCAAAGAAAGAATGGACATAGGCTAGTAAGAAATACACAAGTGTATCATCTCTTCATTAATGCTTGAGATCTAAGTATACAAGGCATACAAAGTCAAATCATCATATGAAAATTATCTTACTAGCTTATGAATGATTGAAAAAATGGAGAAGATGAAGGATTCAAAAAGTATTTAACAATACTAACAATGGAATGAGAATTGAACTTACATAATTAATGCATTGCAAATTTCATCTTTTAGCCCCAGCAAAGAAATTTACTCCATAATAAATGTAAAGACAAGAATTATAAAAGTGAACTCCATTTCTCTTTCTGGAAAATACTATTACAAGCTCTCTATAAATTGAGAAATGATAAGTAAAATAAAATTAACATCTCCTCTCCAAAGCAACAATGAAGACTATAAATAGGAGAGTTGTGTTGGATGCCAAAAAAAAACAATGGTTTTTTTTTTGGTGGAGAATTCCACTATCTTGGATGCTCTTTAATCACATGGACAATTCCAATTTCTTTCTTTAATCACATGGACATGGAGGCTTCCACTTTCTTGGATGCTCTTTAATCATATGGAGACTTTCAGTTTCTTGAATTTCTTTTGACCATGGAAAATTCCACTATTGTATTAAATACAATATTTCTTGAAATCTAAATACACCAAAATAAACACAAAATGTGCCTTTCCAAGCATTGTTAAATACAAAAGTGCTACGAGACTAATCGCAAAATAAGTTGGCAAACCGAGTAGTTTTAGAGAAATAAACGCGCCAAACAACTCCGAAAATGAGCGTATGAATGACAATATTAAGCGTTTATCAACTATGAAACAAGCCGAAATTTATGGAATAAAATCGTCAATTAATTGATTATCACTTAGGATAGACAATAAAAAGTCTAAATAACACATATAGTGTAAGAAGCACTCAAAATATCATTAAATGAATCAAAGAGGAGCTAAACAAAGTTATAAACCATTTATGGATTTTTTTTAAGAATTCTTCATAATCTCTACAAAAAGGAAAAATGATTTATAGATAGGGGAAAAAGATTACAAGCTTTCTAGAACTATATAAATATGTTGTATTATCATTAACAAATAAAATACAAGGCATATAAAGTCTAATCTTCACATGAAAATACCTCAAAAGCTTGTAAGATGGAAATATTGAAGAAGAAAACACTACCTAAGGAGGGGATTTAGGCGACCTATCATCTCCGTCGCTTAAGAGAAGTTTTTACATTGCCTTACCAAAGGCGACGTAAACTACATCGTCTTAGATCCATCGCCCAATTTCTGTCGCCCAAGGTCCTAGGGGACGTATGTTATTATGATATCGTCTTAATGGCCACTTAGGCATGCAACTTTTATCCTCCGTCGTCGATGATGTTACACTTAGGCCACGTAAGTGGTATATTACGTCGCCTAAGAGGTACACCTAGGCAATGTTGGTATTATCTTACGTCTGCTAAGAAGGAAACCTAGGGCACGCAGATATTATCCTTCGTTGTCTAAGGTGGAACGCCTAGGCGACGTTGCTATTATCTTATGCCTGCTAAGACGTAAACCTAAGCCGCACATCTATTATCCTACATCGTCTAAGGTTGTATACCTAGGCCACCTTGGTGTTTGTAGTACGTCTCATAAGAGGTACATTTAGGTCACCCATCTATTATCCTACGTTGTCTAAGGTGGTATAACTAGGCCACGTTGGTATACTACCTCACTTAAGAGGTACCCCTAGGCCATAAAGTTATTATCATCCGTCTCTTAAGAGGTAAACCTAAGCCACAGAGGTATTATCCTTCGTCTCTTAAGAGATACACCTAGGCCACCTATGTATTATATAATACGTCTCTTTAGCGTAGGCCTAAGCCATGCACCTACATTGCCTAAGAGCTGGTCATAATAAAAAAAAATTCTACATAGGCACTAATCCTGATTATTAGGGGCACTAATCCTGATTACTGGGGCGATTATTAGGCGCTATAATTGTGGCCAGTAATCTAGATGTGTGTATATATATAAGCAAATAGGGCATCATTAGAATTAAACTTTAAAATTTATTAAATTAAAATTTTAACACATTATAAATGACTTGCTTTTTAATATTAAATGCTGAATTTAATTTTTAATGGTAAGAGAAAAGAAAACCATTATTAGATCTTAATGATGAATGAAGATACCAAACAAACAACCCCTAAATGAGTTGAATGATCTGATTAGATGCTCAACATATCATACTTATTTTTATGAATAACTAATCTCCACCAATTTTTATTTTTGGGAAAAAAAATGTTTCTTGCCACTTAAAGAAAAAATAACATCTCACTATATCGTTCAATTAATCAACTCAAAAAAAATCGCATTCATTTTCTATATTGTCACCAAACAAAGTTTAGTATTTTTAATTTAAAGTGTTTAAACTATTTTTAAAAATAATCAAATCCTATAATATCTTTAATTTTATTTATTTATTTTTATAATTCATGCAGAATGCGACTAAGTTATTTCGGTAGTTACATGTGTTTAGTAGTAAACATGTCATTTGCATGTATGTATAAAGCATACTGTTACAATGAAAATAACTTATAAAAGTAAGAAACATAATGGTGTAACAAAGGTAAGAAATTGAAGAAATTTTTTTAACATGAATTTATTGAATTACATGAGTTAAAATATTGGAGGAAACTCAAATCAAGCAAGTGAAAGAATTTTTTAAATATGTCTGTGATATCTCATAATATCATACAAATGAGCTTTTGGTAGTGGGAGAGGTGGCTGGTCAAGATTAATGACTAATGATCTTTAAATCTATTGCCTTTCGGGAATTTCAAATCAATTCAAACAACGGTATAGTAATTTTATGGTATTACAATTCTACAAAATTATAATTCTAATACAATTTTAAAATAGTGTATCCAATCGCACCTTAACATACATAGATTTCTAGACTGATATTTCACACTCCAATGTAAGATTGTCATCTCAATCTATCAAAAGTATTTAGCTCACTCCAATCATAATGTATACATTAATTACGAGATAAAGTCTTAACTTTGTGTACGTATTGCACAAATAAGTACATCTCAACGTACTTGTATCAAAATTGTATATTATTTAGAATTTTTTTTTCTTTTATAGATATCAATTTAGCAGAACAAGATGAAGTTTTTATGAAATGATAGATAGAACAAGGTAGTGTTTCTCTTGAAACCACAAATTTTGCTAAAAACTGAATGTAAACGTTTATTCCTCTTATTACCACCGGAATCGATACCATTGCTGTGAGCACTCCTTCATTACTTACTCATGCATGCCTACCTCCCACCAGCACCATCATCAGTATATGTTCCGCTTTCGTGTTGTACTCGGAATGTCCTTCCATCTGGAAATTTATTTTTTTAAGCGAGGGAGATCGTAAATTTCACCAGTAAATAATAAGAATTAGCATGTTTTACAAACATTGACATTAACAAGGTCTACATATATGTACACTTTGCTTTGAAGGGTACATAAATAAACTATATTTGTAACAATAATAATACTGTAGTCTTAGATAGTTTACATTTTCAATCATAATCTCTAATACTTAGTACTCGCTTGCTTTGACATTCTCGGTCTAAAGTTAATAGTTATTATTTATTTAAAATATTTAAAATAAGAGTTTAGTTGCTCTTGTTGTTTTTATTTTTTTTATCAATGTACCAAATTTCACAATGGTTAAAAAAAATTTGTCTTATTAATTCTTATTTATTTTCAAATTAAGAATCCATATTTGGGTTCAAATTTTTATGATAATGCACTAATTTTAACATAATTAGTAGTTAATAACATAATTTTCTCATAATCGTTAAAAACTACACATTGTTAATGTCCTTACAAGAGAAACTAGACCATTGGATGTGGGACATTTACAAAATATTAAATTCATTATTTGACAAGAAGTAGTAATATTGATGTTCTTTATTTTTTCTATATTTACGAAATTAATAATTCAATTTAAATTTGTTGTCATTCGGCTGTGAGGACATTCAGCGTTCCCCATCAGAAGATGCAGATTCAACTCTTGGGACAAAAACTTAACCAGAAAAGGCTTCTTATATTTTATTAGCTTGTTGACCATAAAATATGATCATGCATGGGAATAATATTTATAATTCACACCCATAAAAAAATATTTTTTTTGATGTATGTGTACCCATGTAAATATGTATATTAGAATATGATTTTGAGCAATTATATATAATTTTGAGCAAAAATTATGTTAACGCGCGGAATAGTCCACCATCACTATGGCCGCGAATCCGTCATTAAACATAATGTGAAATTTGGCTACAGGATACTGCTACATGTATAGTGCGAATATGCAAAATTATTATTCAACATTTTTAAAAGAAAATTGTTAGCATGTTTAATACTAGAAAATTACTTTTTCTTCTTTCTTACCAAAAATGGTCCTTATACGATATTTTTTATTAGATGACAAAATGCCTCTATTTTATTATAATAATGAGAATTGTATAGCACTTAGTAGCAATCATGCAATTTTCACTGTACTTTTATATCATAATATTGTAATGAAGATAAGTTATAACATAACCAAACATAATGCTTTAATTTAGGTGAGTTACAAAGCTAAGAAAATAGGTTATAATTATGATTATTGTTATACATAAATTTTTATTAAACTTTATCACGTTTCACTGTGGATTAGCCCTGAAATATTGGAGGAAATTAATGTTAAAATTTGATTATATGAGTAATAAAATATATTTGTGTGAGAATCCGCAAATGCAACCCCTGGGTCTCGTTCCCGTTCTTGGGCGTCTGAAACGTCGGAAGGGATTTCGTCGTTCCATTTGCTTCTTTTTGGTGTTTGATAATTCATATCGTGTGTCCCTCTATCCTATTTTTAGATGTAAGAGGGTTCATTCAGAGTCGCCAGTACATTTTACGAGAAAATGAACAAAATAATTGTGTAAGAGGAAAGACTACAGAAAAGTCCTTCTTTACACGTTTGTCTACGAAACCAGGATTCTTTAAGGTTCGAAAACTATGTTATGGATTGGGAAGTTGTTAAGCACCCGTTCCGCCTTTTCGGTCTCTAATGGTCTTTTATATGTTTATTTTATGTTGAAAAACTCGGATGCTTTTACTGACAGTCTACTACTTTCCCAAATAAAAACCCTAATTTTGAGGAAAAAGAAAAAACGGGTTGAATGGGATTTGTAGACGAGGACTAGTTTCCCCTTCTTCGCCAGTTCATCGCGGGGAACTATAAAGTTCCCTATGTGTATCGGACCCGAAAGACAGGAGTTGTCACGGTTCACGACCTGTTAGAGGATCATGTAAGTATTTTTAGAATTTTTAGAGAAAATAATCATAATAATAATAAATAAATAAAAATAAAAATAATTAAATGGGATTTATTTTTATGTTTAGGTAGAGTGGGCCCCCTGGGGTGATATGGGTCTCCACTTTGGGTACGGCATTGCTTTGACCGCTTCGAGGACCAGGCGGCTGATTAGGGACGAGTATGGTCTCAACTTTTATTTGGGCGAGAGGGTTATCCACCAGCACACACTGTCCCAGTGGCCTCGGGTTCCGTTATTTCCCCCAGTTCTGATGAGGCGGACGGGCGAGATCGACCCGGTGACAGTGCAGGCTAGCTCTAGTGGATGGCCTCGGGTTTCAGACATTTGTAGAGGAGGGAGACTATGCTGCTTTCGCCGCCTGTTACTTGATGAGAAAGCGGAAAGGGGACTTGGGGATGGGTCTTCTACGAGCAGTATCGGGCGTTAGGAGGCGATCCCAACTGCATACGAGGACAGACCCATCTAGCTAGGACGGTCCCCTGTCATCTGCCACCTGTCCCCGATCAGAGGGACAATATCCCGGATTTCGATGACGAGGATCCCGAGGGGGAGAGGGGTGTTCCTACCGCTGCCGAGAGCTGTGATAGATCAGGGGGTGAGGGAGGTGAGTCGGAGGGAGCTCCAGAGCAGTCGCCTCAGACGACACCCATGGTGGAGCAGCGTGCCGAGGGTTTTGAGTTTCCTACTGGTCCTTCGATATCTCCGGGGGTTATATTCGACAAGGCCGAGGCTGCTAAGAGAGGGGGAGCAAGTTTTTCTGAGCGATCATAGGAGTCTGAGGACTTCGGGGCTGATTATGAGCAGTTTGGGCCGACTCCTCCTGCTGTGGTGGCCACTCCTTCTAGTGGGGTTCCATTTGCTCCCCTAGTCGACATACCGCTGCTTCCTTGGGATATCACCTACGTTGGAGCTGGTCTTCGCCCCTATACTGTGCCCAAGTATCCTTTGCCCAAGGATACTTTTGACTACCTGGGCTGTCGCGTGGGTGATGAGGTATGTTCTTTATTCCTGTTTTCTTCCATTCTTTCCTATCTGTTTATCTTAAAATGTGCTAATTCTCTCTCTTATGTCTTTTTTTTACAGCGGGTGAGCGTTCGTGCAGCAGACTTGAGAGCTGTCCATGCCTAGTATCTGTACAACTGGAACCTCCTCCAGTTCGTCGGTCGGGACCCCACGGATTATATGCGTGACTACCAGAGGGCGATCGACGTATCTCTATGGGTGAATGACCCCTTGTCTTCCTCTCGTGTTTGGACGGAGTCTCGGAGGAGCAGTAGCCGGACCTCTAGATGCTCTTGGTCTTCAGTGATTCATCCCACTGCTCCGATTCATTCGACGGGGCTTTCTCAGGCAGCAGTTCCTCCTCGTTCGGACGTTCCAGTGGTTGATCCTACTCCTGAAGAGGGCTCGGGTGATAGTGGGAGCGTGTCGAAGCGCGCTCGGGTAGATTAGTTTTATTTTTTCTGCATTGTACTGTTAGTTTCAAACAGATACGTAGTTTTATTTTAGACAATAAACAAATATTTGTTGGTAGTTTTTTAGTTTTGAAAACTGTTTTTATTGGATTTATGAAAATCTTTATTTGTGATGATGGTATATATTTATTTATTCCTTATCTGTGTTTGTGACAAAAGATTTAGTAATATATATACATGAATTAGTAAATTTAGGAGTCATACCGTGTGATGCAGCGGTATTTAGGCTCCCTGTAAAAGAACAGAGTGAGCACAATGCATATAACAGTGGTTCTTTTGGCAAAAATGACTTTTACGTGTAAAGAAAGGTTAAAAACAAGGGCAGAGATAGGTTTGTTGCGCGATAATCCCTCCTGGATGTGGGTTTGTCACGCGACAAACAGGTACAAAAACCCTCTTTTTGCTATAAATACACCCATCTTTCTTCCTTCATCCCTACACCTTTCCAAAATGTCTTCTTACCGCACAAATTTTGATTTTTCTTATGTCGAAGCTCGAGATGCTCTGATATCTTCTGAGAATGGTTTGAATTTTGGCGCATTCAGTCCTATAGATTTTTCTTTTTTATTAAGTGCTTCGTATTTTTAGAGCTCTGCGGATCATCTTTTCCGTTTCGGGCTAGGTGGGCTTTGTTCGACTTACGAAGGAGTTTTCCTGGCTGTTGCGTTCTGGCTCTAGGAACAACTGAGTAAATTGCTCCCAGGAAGTAGGAGCGTCCACCCTTGTAGCCATGTTTTTCCACCAGATACCAACTTGTTCAACCAACTGGTATGTCCCCAATTTTAACTTTAGATCATTGGGTAAGGTCATGACTTCGAAGGCTCTCTCTATTTGATCGAACCATAACTCTGTTGCCTCGGGACCAAACATCCCGTTAAACGTCAGTGGGGCTAACTTCTTAAACTTCTCTAGGGTCAACATAGCCCTATTCTCCTAGACTCTACTCCGGGGTTGCTTAATATGTCCTACCACGTTGGCCAACTCCCGGGCCATTGCATGTATAGCATCTACTGACTCCCCGGAGGTGGAACTCCCGTGGGTGGCATTGTGATTTGGTGAAGTCGTCATTCTATACGAAAATAAGAAGAAGAGCGTTATGACATTTCCATTATACTTGACAGGAAGACAAGTTATCAAAATATGTCATAAATTTCCCATAACCCAAGTAATCGAAAAACCTATCGTCTGATACCAAATTGTAACACCCCCGCCTTAATGTACAGGATAGCACCCGTAATTAAGACCTGGAGTGTTACTAACCCATCTTAGTAGGACTAAGACAGGTGTATAAGAAGAATATAAACCAGCAGCAATACATATATCAAGCAATGACAAGCATAGGGTACAAAAATAATATTGTAACTTATAAACATGCATCACAAGTATACATGGCTTCTACTTCATCCCTAATTCTGTCGCCTCTTTGTCCTTATGGGACTCGTGAGTACCT
Source organism: Lonicera japonica (assembly GCA_021464415.1). Classification (NCBI taxonomy): domain Eukaryota; kingdom Viridiplantae; phylum Streptophyta; class Magnoliopsida; order Dipsacales; family Caprifoliaceae; genus Lonicera; species Lonicera japonica. Next base: position 49,802 of record JAKCWG010000360.1, read on the forward strand.
GTAATATTTAAGGGAACGGGGTGAGCTATACGCTTAATAGGGGTATTGTAAACACAATTCAGTTTAATACCATATTTCATTACACAATGCATGCATATGCTAATGCAGGTTATCTCCTTTATGTCAACCTTAGAGCCACGTAGCCAGAATATATCCATACTGAACCAAAGTATAACAAGGGCCTGACCGCCCTAGAGAAAAAATTGACAATGATCATAAATTGGCCCATCAGCCCCAGAGAATATCATGGCCCATCGGCCCCAGAGTATATCAATATGTCATAATCAATTTGGACCACACGTCCACGAATAGTAACATAACAACATAACCATTAGTGCCGTATCATTATTTAGATTTTCGGGCTACTCATCGCTGGTTCTCTAGACAGCCGACGCATTGCTGCCCTCTGAAGGTTTAGGGATTTTCAATCCAAGGGCACCAGACCCTACTTATTTTTCCATATCAGTAGACACCAACCAATGCATAATCCCTTCACCATCGAAGGTCACAGTAAAATCACAATCGGATCCATATCAGGATCATATCACAATCAGAATAATATAATAACCATAACCAGCTTCCATCATCATAGAAAGGAGATATATGCCCAATGTGACTGCCATAAGAATGATCCATATATGCCGATAATCCTCCAAGTGTTTGGTTGTCACAATAATAACATGTATGATATGCAAAACTTGTTATTTCATGAATACCAATCGATTTATGCCATATCCACTCCCATGAATCTCATACCATATCCTTTGGTATGTATAACTTGTCCGCAAACCCATTTTATCCGTAAACGACATTTACAGAACCAAGGGATACCATATATAGTTCAAATAACATTCCTTAGTAAATGTGTATGGCATAACTTGCATCAAATCATGCAATCACAACTTCATTAATCAATAGAACAACATGAACACTTTTATATTTAAGTTTCTCAAACAAATCATAATCAAGAACAACGATTCTTGAATAATAAAAGTATATTATCAGGTTTTAAAAGCCAAAGAACCCCTACCTCGAGTTATTAGCGAATAAGAGTAAGGAAAGTTGATGATTCAAGCCCCTCCCAAAGCAATCGCAAAGAATAAGAAGATGAATAGTGAGCTAGAAGAAGATTTTGATGATTTGGAGTGTAAATCTTTGATCGGAAACGAAAATAAGCAAAGATCGCTTAAGAACTTCTCTCTTTCTCTCTAGAACCCTCTAGAAGTGCGTGGAAAAGTGTGACTCAAAAATGAATGAAAAATGAGCTAAAACGCATTTAAAACAACCTAAGTCGGTGGACTGTTCCGGATGGCGGACCGGTATGCGCATCAAAATCAGAGTACCGGTCTGCAGTACAGATTTTTCCAAATTTTTATATGCTGGACCAGTATAGCAAAAATTGCATAGTGGTCCGCAGCCAAACTTTTCCCAGAAATTCATGCGCCGGACCGGTATTCCAAAAATCCAATACCAGTCCGCGAGTAAACTTTTTCCCAACTTGTTTTTGCCATAACTTTTCACTCGGTACTCCGATTGAGACGATCTTTATGTCTACAAAAAGGTAATTCAGAGATCTATCACTTTTGGAAGGAGCCTTTCTCTAAATTATGAACAGAAATTTTCTAAAATTACAAATGCCACACACATAACCAATTAAAACAACATAATTAACATGAAATTAAATATAGGATGTTACAAGCTAGCAACCAATCTCATTGTTATATATATCATCACCCAGTTGCACTTCTATAATAAAGTGTCTCAATTAAAGCTTAAACAACTGCTAGAATGAAAGATTAACGCAGTGTGTCAACTATAGCATTCAGTAGAAACCCAAGACAATGGCTTAAAGCAACATATCAACATCTGATTTGGCTAAGATAAATCACTCCAGACAAGCTTACCAGAGAGGGACAAGAAAATTAGAGAATAAAAATATATTAACACTAAACCAAGATATTAACACCCAGTTGCACCATCTAAAGCTTTCACTGTAAAGAAATTTCCAACATTTGAATCATAGTTCCGAATCTAAAATCAAGACCTATTTCTCTCTCGTACTTCCACTAAAAAACACTCCCACTTTAAAGAAACTATCGCTCTTGCTCTCACACTCCCACTCCCACTCTTACAAACTCTCTCTCGCCAGAGCACCCAAAGCGTTCGTCGACACCGGACTGCTGGCTACCATCGATAAGTACTTACCCCCCTCTCTTTACTCTCATCCCTTCATTCTCGAAGTTTTAGGGCTTTTTTCTATCCTCTTTCTCTTGCATTTGGGTGTTTGAAAAAAGATCATGGTTTTTTAAGGCTTTTTTTATATTTTATTTTTCTTCAGGATTTCTAGCATTTGGGTGTTTGATACTTGGCTTTTTATGGTATACCCGTTTTATGGCGAAGAAATTAGTTAGGGTAAAAGTGTTTTTTCAAATCAAATTGGGTATTAATGAAGATAAGTTTTCGGTATTTAAGAGAAAGGGGGTGAGGGAACAGACAAAGAGAAAAATTGGTATATAGGTATTAAACAAATTATTTGGTTTATACTTAGCCTTAATCAGTATAAAAGAAATAAAAACTTGTATTTAGGTTTTAAAAGAAAGGGGATGAGAGCACAGAGAATTGTGTTAAAGAAAGAAATTATTTGGTTGTTTATATTTGGCCTTAGTATAAAAGGAAAGAAATAAAAGAGAAAACTCAATTTGGGTGTGATTATGTTTATCATTTAGTTTGTTGCACTTTTGAATTAAGTTTTGATTTGTCATAGGGGGAGAAAATGTGTGTATGGTGATCAATGTTGGTAAGACTTTAACTGCATTATGTCTTTTGACACTTGTTTTCTTTTGAAAACTTTATTTGAGATAAAAAAAAATATTTTATTGGTTTTAAAATTATTTCAAATATTTGTAATGCTTTTAATAGTCATTTATCTTATCTATGCATAAATTGAGGGCGAGCATATTCTATTTACTTCATATGCTATTTATGCTCATTATTAAAAACACACATTAATTTATTGTCATCATCAAAAAGGGGGAGATTGTTGACCTTGTAGGTTTTAATCTTGTTTTGATAATAACAATAAATCAATTATGTGCAATTTAACATATTGATATAAATTTTTAGTTTATTCACTTGGAAAATTAAGAAAACTATGCCACATTTCAATGATCATCATACGTGGATCAAAACTGATCAATCCAAACTGAAATCATTCATCTACAAGCATTGGAAAAAACAAGAAGATCAATCTTATCATAATGCAACTCATAGAGTACAAGGATCAAAAGCTTCAAGGCAAAAATTTCAAGTCAAGATCAAATTAAATAAACAAATCAAAGCATTCAAAGACTCGTCTATTTGTCATTTGAGTGAGTGCTTAGGATTATTTGTAAAGTTTCTTATTTGATGATTATTATAGCTCATATACATTGTTACAACATTCTTAGATTGATTAAAACAAAGTTTGAATCAAGATTCGTTCAAAACTTCATTCTAGTAAAAATTGGTTTTGAAATAAATTCATTTTAAATTCAAACGGCTTTAGTTTAAGCTCTCTCAAAAATAGGTGTCTAGGAACCTATTTTTTACCTTCCCCAAGCATCAAAAATAACTTCGGAGCTTAAATGCAAAAGTAAAATTTTTGGGATTTTGCCTGGCAGTCCAGATCTGCTCAGTCGACTAATGCACTATGGCTCAGTCAACTGAAGCCCACCTGTCGACTGATGAGTTGTGCTTAGTCGACTGAGGCTTCAAAAATTAGCCGTTAGGGATCTAACGTTTTACCATTTTTGGCACCAAACCTTTATCCACTCCCTCCAAACGGCCATATAGTATCCTATACTATATATACTCATTCTAGACATTACTCAAAGACTCTTGAATCATTCTAACTCTATTCTTTTCATCTATACTCAATATTCAAGATTCAATAACTTAGTTTTGATCAATCATTCTTTATTTGAGCTATAAATCTTGATCAAACAAGATAACTTTAGTGTAAGCTTCAAATTGTATCTATCAAACACTTGAAAGAGTTATTTTTCATTGGTGTGAATCACCAAACAATTTTTATTGTCCTTTTGTGAGAGGTAAATCTCACAAGTTAGCAAGAAGGTAATTTCTTGTAAGAGTGTAGTGAAAAGAATTACACTTGAGTGTTGTAAGAGATAAATCTCACAAGTAAGTAAGAGATAATATCTTGTAAGAGTGAGAGAAGAATACACTTGTAGAGGTTTATTTTTTACTCGGAAGAAAAACGGTTTTAGTGAAAATTCTCGGAGGACTAACTAAGCACGGACTTATGGTGTAACAAACCGAACCGTGTGGACAAAACGTCTTGGTCTTCAATTGGCTTAATCTTTCTAACTTTAAGCTATTTACTTTATTGCTATATCATTGCTTGTGTTTTGTTTTCTCTTGAGTTTGCTTGTTTGAATTACCATTTCCTTGTCACATTTATTTAGCTAAATTGTTTTTCTTAAACTTTTCTAAAAGTTTTTAATTTTGCATTTAGTTTTCAAAACCCTATTCACCCCCCTCCTCTAGGGTTGATTTTCTACCAACATGTGCCTTCATGAAGATACAACAGTTCATTCAATGAGTAAATTAACTTGCTAAGCTATGTAAAAAAAAATTATTCTTTTTTTTTTTCAAAAAAAAAAATACATAGTTCAACAAATTTTCATTGAAAGGAACGAAGAAACTTAGTAACCCTAATTCTCATGCAAAATATCAGGAGATGGTGACTACAAAGGAAAAATGATTGTTAGTAAGCTCATGCTCATTAGCTTTGAAACAATGCATGTGTACTTTACAACTTCATTTTATTTTTATTTTCAATTCACTCTATTTATGCATGTATGCATATAAATTGGCCTTTTTTGTATTAAGCAACAAAAATCCATGTTGGTCGCCATCTCACAATGGTTTTGTGTTTAGGACATACAATCAATTAAAATTGTGTTTATTATTGCTACCATAGTACCAAGGCCATTATTATTGCAACCTTAGTACCTTTCTGTATCAAGGTTTAAGTAAATTCTTTTTAATTTTAATTAAGTAAATTTCCAGTGTCCATATGCAATTTAATTTATGTTCTTCACTTTTTTCTTTGACTGGATACAAAGAGGATAAACTGTTTTTCTGTTTTTTAGTTAGAGATATATTTCCCATTTTTCTTTCTCCTCATGCTTTTTGTTACCTTTTTTTTAAACAGTAATAGGGAAAGTCTAAATTTCTCTGTCCAACAGCACGAGTCTACTTTCCTTTTTAGAACAACATTTATGAACAAAAATTCACGATAAGAAATAAGTTTTGGTTCCAAACCAATGATCATTGTACAATGTAAGAGCGTGCGCTACCTATAAGTGCTCATTTACTATGATTTGCACTATAGTGCTTTTGGTAATGCACTTGACTGCTATGTTATTGAGATGCTGCCCAGCTGCGTTAACATAGTTGGCACACGAACTGCCAAATAAATTATGCGTAATAAAATAAGCGGAGATTATTAAATTATGCTCAATAATCACTAGTGCAATTTTTTAGTAGGACCCGAAAACACCCGAATAGATTATGATTTTATAGTTTCATAAATATTTTATATATAACTATATAAGTTTCCTAACATGGAAATGAAATTGATGTTTAAGAATTATGTTCCCCCTCTCCTTTTAAGGTGCATACTAAATCAAGCCTCTGGGTATGTGATAAATCAAGCCATAATGGATTTTGATGCTAATTCCTCCCTTGTTTTTCTAATTATTATTTGGGTCATATTAATAAGGGTGTGCCTACTGACACTACATGATTGAGGCTATTATTAATCTATTTTTATTTTTTTTACTTTGTAGTAAATTTGGATAAGTTTGCTCCATTTGTTTTATATTCCAAAGTACATTGGCTTTTGGATGTGGTATCAAGTAAATACCTAAGAGCATCCACAACAGTTTACTTCGTACACGATACAATAGATTAATATAACCTACTTACTTTACATGTGAAATAGCAGTATGATAAAAAAAAAAAAAAAAGTCACCAAATGAATGGGAAATTTCATACCATTTTCAATGTGAGAAGAATCACGGACAACCTTTGTTTGATTATAATTTGTAACTTTTAGTAACTGAAATTTAATTAATTTTATTTGATTGTAGGAATTCAAAAGTGAGGGCATCACCGTTAAGACTTCACCTTCTATTTGCATATACTTTCTCTATCCAACAGTAAGAGTCCATTTTTCTTTTCAATCAGAACATTAATGTAGTGAAATTTATGATGAGAAACAAGTTTTTTTTCCAAACCATTTAATTAATTAAATTAGTGCTTTCTTAAAAATGTGAAGACAAAACTTGGATTCTTAACTAGGGACGGAGTTATTAATATATTTTTTTGAGGCTTTTTATATGATTTAAGAGCATACGCTACTTATAAATACTCTATTACTACGAGTTGCAGCACAAAGGCAATACCGGATATATATATATATATAGTTAATTATATCCTAATTGACCGCGCATGCATAAAAATTTAATAATTATTAACCCTGTTAACAAAACTTGGAAAAAAGAAACAAATACCCTCCTCAAAGTCGATCAATTCTTTGACCAGCTAATTTTTAAATTATTAAAAAAATAATACAATATCAAATAAAAAATTAGTTTACCTGTGTTATAAAAGGAAAAAACAGTGGATTATATCTCTAGGGGACTCTAGTTTTGAACTGTCTAATAAGATCCTATGCAAATTTAGTTAATCCCAATTCTTAATATTAATACATATGTATTTACATAATTTTTCACATTTTATCTTTCATATTTTATGCAAACTAGCTTTTAAGTTAATAAAGGAGGGACAAACTAGGCTACGGTTTTGTCGAGAGAATTTTTTTTATTTAATTTTTTTTTTCATACAGGGCCTGTAATAGGGATTAGAAGAAGGCAAAAGTATTAAAGGGAAATTAATTGACTTAGAAGTAGAGAAAAAAATTATAATGAAATTGGTGTCTATTAGGATTTTAAATTTGTTGACCCTCGTTTAATGAGGTCACTCTATAAAGAAATCACTTGAATTTCAGTAGTATTTTTTCCCTTCGAAATTGCATCTCAGGTGCATCAGTTAGTAGGTATGAGAGGATTAATGTCGGACCCCCAAGGACAAATGATTGATTTATCCATTCAAAGAAATTTATGCAAAAGATTCTCTTTAACAGAATATATAATTTCTTGTTACGGAGCCCGCAAGGGGGTCTGGATACTACTGTACGAACCTCAGATGTTGGATATCTCACGCGAAGACTTGCAATATTTTTTAGGAAAGATAAAAATGAATGAATAACAATTTGCTCAAATGGGATTGGAAGGTTCATATTTTTCATTTAGGGTGGGCATTTTATTTCCTCCATTGATTCAGAGGAATGGATTTTTAATAATCTCAAGTCGTCACCACATTTTAAATCTGAATCCATTTGTATTCCTATATTATTCCTTACATTTGATTTTTAACTTAGAATTAGCATGTACACCTCTCTTTTAAACAATTGTTCATTATTAAATTCTAAAATAAAATGTACTACTTTTTCAAAGTTAATTAAAAATGTTGAATTTGAATTTGAAAGAAAGAATAACGAAGAGAAAAATATATTGTTTTTTTGGGTATATGTAATGCACAAATACATCAGTACGGTTTATAATACACTTGTAAAAGAAATGTTTATAATAATAAATAAGAAAAACATTTCATTCTAATCACTGATTAAATTGTTAACTATTATAAATGAGGTAATTGGCTGCCACTATTCAATTGCAACAAGAATAAGGAGCTACTCGTGATGAGATTTAATTGAGTTAATACTACAGTAAATATATAATAAAGACACCGAAATGATTTTTATCTCTACTATAAGCGTATGCTAAATATATAGTATTTCTATTGCTTGATTATAGATTTTGTGTATACTGTTAAAAAATTTTAAAAGCTAAATACAAATGTACATGTCACAACCTACCTCTAAATTTAGATTCTACTAATATATGAAGTCGAATTTAACAGATTGAAATATTTCATATAAAAGAAATTTAAAATTATTAGCTTCTTCCTCCTTAAATCACTACCAAAATATCACCAAAATATATATGATTCATTTATTTTTTTCAACTGTGTAAACTTTCAAGAAAGCACCACTTCAATTGTCAGGCAAATGTGCAGAAGCAAATATATTAATAACTCATCATGCTATGATTTCCGTATATAAAAAATTTATATTCAGTAAATACTGATATTTTTATTTTTGATAAAAAACTGAAAATAAAATTTTGAAAATAGGATAAAATTTTAGTAATGTCCCATACCACGCTGTATCAAACTGATTTATATGTATACCGAAAATTTTAGTGCCATAATAGTTATAGATTTTGGTTTACTAAAACTACGGTATACGGTACAAGAATTTGAGTATAGTAACTATACCAAATCTACCCTTAAAATTAGCACAACTTCATTCATTATTAAATTTAAAAAGAAAACACACAGCTTTCCCAAAGTACCTAAATTATGAATTCAAATAAGAATTAACAAAATGAAGAATTTGTTTTCTTTCTTAAATACATGGACAAAAACAATATTTTGATTTTTAATAATGAACAAAAAATATATATTTTTTTTAACAACTAACTAATTAAATTTCGTCACAATTTTAACATGTTGAAGATTCTAAAATTTCAAATTTCTAGTTTTTATAAGCGGAGAAGATGTTTTTAATAAACTAATTGCCTTCAAAATAAATTTGGATTTAGTATAGATAATAATTTTTTTCTGTCAATTCAATCAGATCAATATCATGAATAACAATATCTGAGCTATCAAACCAATTCGTCGTCAAGAATTGAATAGTATAACATAGGAAGATCGTTTATCCACGTCCAAGCCAAAAAAAAAATTAATTTTTATTCTTTTATGTTATTTATCTATAACCTTATGTCCTCTTCGTACATCGTCTGACCATTCATTCGTTTCCATTAGTTACAAACCCCCAACAAATAATTGATAAACCATGTAATATAGTATATAATAAGATAACTCACTTTCATTATAATTTGTCCATAACAAATATAGATAGAAGGATTTTTCGAATTTAGCTTCCACCATTATCTTATGATTTAACAAATTAAAATATTTTATTGCTACTATAAAAATATTTTTCAATTTTCAATTTTTTTTTCAAAATAGAAACTAAAATATCATCAAATGAAAACTATATATATAGTATATATTCATTCAATTTTTGAAGTATGTTAACTTTCAAAAAAATATGATTGTAATTTTTATAACAAAATGCCTCAAGAGGCATAACTTTAATTCTCATGCAAATATGAGCAAGGAAATAAATTAATGTTATGTACAAAAGCGATAATAAAACATAAAAATATGTATGAAAAATTAAATAAAACTTATTAAAGACTACATTAATGATTATTATGTGTATATCTCATTGGTTCTAAGCTTTGCAATTCATACTCTTTTTAAAATGCATACCCTATATCATTTGCATTGAAAACTCTTCACACTTAATACCATTTCTACAACTATGAGTTTTCGGCGAACCAATTGAAAACTAAGAGAAAACAACCAACCTTGAGAGATACCTATTTTTGAGATTGAGAGATGACGATAAGTTATAGTCTCCCTCTCAATCTCAACTTGAGCATCAACAATTAATGGTGCAAGAGTGTCCACGAACCCCAAAGCGTATGTTCAATCAGTATACTTCCTTTTTTCTATTAAACAATAAAACTCGCCGCATATAATTTTGATCCTGCAAGCTCTCGCTTATGAGAGCAATGCACTTGCCATGGAGTTAGAAGCTCGTATGTTTGTCCCACGGGAGTATAACCAACAATTGACAATCATGACATTCTTGTTGTGTACACAATCATAAAAACGGTTTGATAATGATTCACAAAATGTTAAGTGACTCCTAGTGGTTTAGTTTTTGCATTTCTCACAAAAAAAGTTAAGGTTTCAAATCTACACGCACCCATTTTATTACAAGCATATTATTTAAGAATATTTTATACATTTCAGTATAGATGAACAGACAAAAAAAAACAAACAAACAAATTTGCACGAACTAAAGCAAATTTAGTTCAAAAGTCAAATTTGACCTAATTAAAATTTATATCATTAGTTGATTGCGGAATTAGTACAAAATAGATTTGCACTAAAATCTATATCATTAGTTGCTTGCGAATTTAGCACAAAACTAAATTTGCAGTACCTGCGCTAGAGCTCCGATAAGGTCTCAGCACTGGTAACGGTTGTGGAAGCTCTAGTGAGTACTCGAATGATTGTTGGAGATCCGATGGTAGTTGTTAGAGTTCCAATGGTGGAGGGATGGTGGCAGTGGCCGATGGTCATGACTAAATTTTTGCTTTTAGGAGAAAAAGAAAAAAAATTGAGGAAGGCTATTTTAGGTTAAAAAAAAAAGTGTCTTATTTTGAAATGAAAACGTTACGTGTCTTTCCAGGACAAAAAATGGAGAATTGGCGAGTGTTTTCAAAATATAACTAGAAACTTGGCAAACTTTTCGTTAAAGACTTAAGAATTCATCATCATCTTCTAAATTGCTTGTGAAATCTTATTTAATATCAGTCCCGTGTTCATATCTATGATGGAATGCTAGTCTCCTTTTAAAGAGAGAGATGAAGCCCCAATCTTTGATTTAACTTATGTTATTGCATGTTGTATATGTATGCTTAATTTAGTTAAAAAAATCCTTTTGATTGGCCTCCAAAAGAGGCAATCCAATTTAGTGTTACTATTACCTTGATGAATAAACCACATGCCATATTATTTCCTTGAGACTATTTTAATCACTAAATTCCTCTTCTAATACTTTAATTATTAATATAGATAGATGTTGAATCTTTGTGTTTTCTTCAAGTGTGGATTCATTGGAAGCTTACTTTAGTCCAAGATATTGTTTTTATGCAAAAAGAAACTTAAAAAGCCTTCTTGTTATTGGGCCGGCTTTCACTTCATCAGCCTTTGGAATATTTGATTGAATTAGAGAATTGGTTCTTAGTGTCCAGAATTAAGCAAATAACTTGTGCATACGAACAGCAGGGAGTTAATCATACAACAAAGAGAGGGAGGTTTGGATTAGTCTCTTAGGTTGGTCATGAATGCCTTCTTATTCTTCCTCACTAGGAATCTAATCTCAGGGCCCATGACTTTTGTTTTGTAGAAAATTGATGAATCGATCAACCCTTTTGTTGACCGGGTATGTTCTCTATTTTTTATCAGTTTTAATGAAATAAATTGGCGACTCTAGTTACATATATGTTTGACCAAACACGTGTTAGGGCCGAACTAGGATGGTGTTGACCACTTGCCGCTTCTGGTATAGACCTCCCTATCTCGGTTGCGATTGAGGCACCCATAGTAAGTTTATCGTCTTTTTAACCCCTCCAAAAAGAGCACAAGTGTAAAAAGGTGTAAAATACATTTTACTAAATGATAACTAACCCTAAATTATATTATATTAATTTAGTGGTTGTTAATCCAGGGCCATTTCTTATGGCACAGGTTTGTGTGTCTAGTTATATCTAACGTATATAATTTTAAATTAGGAGTATCTAAATTCAGTATAGTTATATCTAGTTTTATTTTATTTATTTTATTATAGTAAATATTATTGGTTTAGATGAAAATATCTAATTAACTGGATTGTATGTCCTTATGGATTCGATGCGTACTTGCAAATCCATATAAATAGACAATCTCATACTTGGAAGTTACATAATAAATTTTATGTCAAATTGTTAATTAGAGTAAGAAGAGATTGATATGTTTATACTAGATGTATCGGTAATTTGTACATTTTCAAGCTGCATAAACTCATTAATACACCCAATATAATTGTCCCGTATATGAAATCACTAAAAATAATTTTTTGATGTTATAATTAGTGATTATTAATTTGAAACAGCACCAAGAAATACATAATGTGACTAAGCTATTTTGGTAATTATAAATGTTTAAAGCAAACATGTCAGTCGCATATAGAGCATAATAATTTAAAGAAAAATATCTATAACATACCAAAAAATAATTTTATAATAAAGTAACAGGTAGAAAGATACTTTTAGCATGAATTTATTAATTAGATTACTTCCCAATATTGGAGGATTATTAATAAATTTCTATTTTCTTTATGATTTAGAGACTCTGTTTTATATCTCGTGCAGTGAATCTGTTTTTCGTTTTTCTCTTTTCAAGTTCGAATATTTTAAGTGGAATATTTTAAGTGGAAGGTTAATGTTGTAGCTGGGCAACTACAGATGTCCCAAAAGCCGCATGTATTACAAAGTTTATGATAAAAAAATAGGAAAACAATTTTTTCTTTGGAAGGATACTTCTATTTCTATTTAGGTTTAGATTCCTATTTATCATTATGTTTTAAATTAAGGTGTTCGACTAAACTAATTTTATTTTTTTGTCTCAAACGATTTTTTAAAATTAAAATTTATGTAAAATATATTCCCATTTTTAAATAATAGCTTTTTTGATCTCTTCATTTTTTTATTATAAAATGTCGAAATGTAATCTAATTCCAAATGTAAAATATGAATTTTAACAAAAGCTATAAATTCGAAATCTACTGATCAATACTTACAAATCAAGATCCATTGTGACCATAAGATTATTTACAGAAAAAAAATTTTAAAAAATAAAAGTTAATTCAAAATTTCTTAAATTAATATTAACATGTGTTGACGGGGGAAGACCTAGGCCTAGGCTAAGAAGGCTCTAGCCCAGTCCAAAAAAAAAAAAAATTAAGACCCACTTGTTATACTAAAAAATATAGTATTTGTTTAACTCAGCCCCTCAAGCCTTCTACAAGCACACTCGAACCTAGTAGCCCATGTTAAAACCAATAGCACACTCTTTTATCTTATTTGAAGAAGATTTTGTGTGCATTTGAGTTAAATCTAAAATTATTAAATACTAATTTTATGTTAATTTTTGTTATAATTTTAAATAGTAAGTTATATTAATCTTGTGACTGCCGTTAATGCTGGTTTTAAAACCAGCATTAAATTACCCTAGTTCTGCGTACAATCCATCACATTTACAAAGTTACATATAAACATATAAAAAAATTAATTCATAAGTGTTTTGAACACTTACAAAGTTAATCACAGTTTAATAGTTATTATGACAGTTTAGGAAACTTACTAATTAGCAAGTGTTGTCAACCATTGCAATTTAGCAAATAAATTACCCTTAATAACACCACTGGTCTATTTTTTTATAAAAAAATAGAGAAAGAAAGATAGAAAGACTCGTTGCTCTCTACTCATAATCTCCAACTTCCTCGTTCGTTTGCTTTCTCAATCGTAAACCCTAGTTCCGCGTACAATCCATTGTACTCTCTTTGGACTTGAATGTCTTTAAGAGATTAGCGGTAATTTTCCTTTAATAGTGAACTACGACTTGCACAATCATTACATCGCTAGTCTCAGGTAGTAATTTTTTCCCTTAGGCTTGGAGAATTTTGTAGAATAGTTATTTTTAGGAGACTGATTCATATAAATGATTGGTCTAAAGTTCAATTTTAGAAATTATTTTTGAGATATTTATGTGAATGATTCATAGAAATTGATTGGTCAAAAGTTTCATATTACTTTTTGATTGTTCCGTTAGTTCGAGACCATTGCTTAGTTGAAAGGTTTTTTTCTCAAATTATTTCTATATTATGTTATGAATTTGTATTCTTCATATGTTCATCTTTTATATTTATGCATGGAAGGCTTATATTATAGCTCTATCCATGTTTTATATTTTCTAATTTCGTTTGTTTATCAAGATATTTGTTTTTTAGGTACATAATCTGTTTGTTCTCTTGCTACATTTGGATTAAAAATGACGTATATTCCATTAATTTGTAGTTACATTGCTTAGACTATTGATATAAATTTTAATGTTTGCAAGGTGTTTGACAAATTGCCTAAGAGGACATTTTACTTGTTTGATAATGAGTTAAATGAGAAGATCACACAAAATACAAGTTTGCATTTAATTTAACTAATCTAAGCTCAAGATGTTTATGAAATGCACTATCAATGGATTACCAAAATTTAGAACAAGTGAGAGTTTAGAGAAAACAAGATTTTGGCATCATCTTAAGATTAAGCTTAGCCTTATCCCATGACTTGCATGTGCATCCAAGAAAACTTTACTCAATTTCGTGCCCTACAAACAATTCAGAGCTTCAAGCTTTACTCATTTCCTCATAGATGGCATACTGTTTTTGTGCAGCTATCTTATTGTTTTATCCATTCTCTTGCCGTTGTAAGTTCCTTTCAATTAATCTTTTCTTGCACTTTTGTTTTTATGGTTATGCCCCTTTCTCTTAATTACAAACCTTGTTCATAATTTCTTATAAAGTGGAATTGAAGTTGTGTTGTATTATGACTGTTCAATTCAAATTATATATATTAATTGATGAAATTATATTCGTTGCTATTGAAGCAGATATAGTTAATGAAATTTTATTCATTGCCAGTAAATTTACACAGCAATTGCATGGATATGATTATAAGTGGGTGACACGTGGTGGAAAAGTTCATTTTCTCTATTGAGCTTGTTTAATCAGTTCTAATATTTGGATTATTCCTTTGTAATAAGGTGTGGCCTCTAGAAAATACATATCTCTTAATAGCAAAGGCCTTGCTATGCAATCTGCTTTGTGGATGCCATGTGATGGAGGTTATGTTATTTTCCTTTTAGTTAAATAGAAGTTGTGAATAGGCTTACGACAACAGTCTAACTTCTTGCAGAATTCTTAGATTTGTATGTACATAACAAATTTTATGTCCTTTAAGAGTAGCAAGGTCTTTCTCTCACATTCCTAGCTACCCGCATTTTTATACTCTCTCTATCCCTAACTGCTCTTTAAATTTTCACTATTATAAATATGTGTTTGTTGATTTAATGTAGTATTGATATTTGTAACATAGAGACGACTCTCTCTACTTTCCTTGGCCTCTTGCCTAAGCACTCCCGTCTCCCACAATCTTCTCTCTCAAGTAGATGATAAACGCATAATATTGTCATTAATATGTTCTTTTTCGGAGTCGTTTGACGCGTTTAACCCTCTAAAATCATTCGGTTTGTTAATTTATCTCGCGATTAGTCTCGTAGCATATTTTTTATTTAACATTGCTTGGAAAGGCATTTTTGTGTTTATGTTGTTGCCTTTAGATCTTGAGGAATTTATTGAGTAAAAGAAGAATGATCAATCGAGCAATTTTTGGCCTTTAAAACAAAAAGTCAAGGAAAAGTCAAAGAGTTGGATCTATCTAGCTTTTTGCTAGATCAATCAAAGAATTTTTCCTATCACTTGGATCCATCTAGCTCAAGCCAAAATTAATCTAGATGGCTTGCTTTGTCTTTTATGTCACCTCCCTTATTTTGCTCATCTATCTTATAGCTAGTTTGGAGACTAAATAGTGGCTCAAATCACTATCTCTTAGAATATTGTTTTTTATACAAGAGTGGCTATTTTCCAATGGACAAAAGAGATAGTTTCTCTTGGATCTTTAGTAGAGAGAGGAGAAGGAGACAACACACTCATCTATATATATAGTCTCCATTATTGTATTGAAAAACACTTAGACTCTTGAATTATTAATAGTTTTATTTACTTGTCTTGAATATCACCCTCTCTCTAGAATTTGTAATTTATTATCTTCATTGAAGAGAAATGGAATACACTTCTATAATTCTTGTCTCTACATTTATTATGGAGTAAATTTCTTTGTTAAGGCTAAAAGATGAAGTTTGCAATGCATTAATTATGTAAGTTCTTTTCTCATTCCATTGCTAGTATTGTTAAATACTTGTTGAATCTTTCATGTTCTCCATTTAATCAACCATTCATAATCTAGTAAGATAATCTTCATAAGATAATTTGACTTTGTATGCCTTATATATCTAGTTCTTAAGCATTAATGAAGAGATGATACACTTGTGTATTTCTTACTAACCTATGTCCATTCCTTCTATGAATGTGATACTTTTCATTGTCAAGCATGATTAGTCTTTGATATTCATGGAAACACCATAAATTTGAGATTCCAATCCTTGAATGCTTTAATGATTTGTTGAGTACTTTCTACACTTTATGTGATTTTGAGACTCAATATTTTCTTAGTTAAGGTGTTGCCAAAGAGGATCTCTTAAGTTTATGTCATAAACAACTCCACTAATCACCTTAAGGATTCAATTTGTATTTATCAAATATGTCTATACCGGATGGTTTATCCTCCACCTAGACCTCCCAATTTTAGGCAAATGAAATGTTATGATTTATTGAGCTTAACTCTTTAAGTGGCCATTTCCATAATCAAGTCAATTGCCTAGAAAAAACTAACAATGAGTTCTTAAATGCATAGTTTAAATTTATGCCTTTTATTTTGGTGTATCTTAAATTTGTATCTTGGTTGAGTATTATATGGGAATAGGTTGCCTTGCTTCACACCCTTTGATTACACGATACAAAGGAGAGATACACTTGTGTGAAGTTTTGCTTACACCCTTTTTTCTTATGGTATTTATATGGGAATGGGTTGCTTTTGCTTCACACCCTTTTGCTTAGAAAAGTGTAAGGTACTCAACACTTAGGAATTGCATTGAGAATTTTGAATGAGATTAATTTTACATAATATTGTAAAGCAAATGAATTTTATAATGCTTTAGCCTTTTCTTATCAATTGATACATCACTTTAATTTTTATTGCAAGACTTTAAAATCAATAACTAAAATCAACCAATCAAATTCTCTTAAACAAAACCTTGGACTCGTAATCACCACATCGTCTTTCCGACTATCCTTGTGGTTCGACACTTGGACTTACCAAGTATTATAACTTGACAACCTACACTTGGGTTCCTAAGCGCAGAAGTATTTCGGTCACGTCAGTAGACCAGCCTCTTCAGGTATACATACATTTCTACATATACATTTGGGCACTTCCATGTTCTTTTGTTTAAATATATGATTTTGTTTAAATACATACTTTAATTCTTTAAACTTTAATTTTCTCATTGGTAATTGATTTTTACTATATATATGCTCTTTATGTTATATTTTTCTTGTTACTATGGTTGCTTTTCTACCCAGACGATTGTGAAAGATCAAGAGATTGAGAGGTTATATGAAATGATTTCTTGATGGCAGGTCACCTGCTTTAGCTTGTATTTGCCTTAACCAGCCTTGTTTTTTGATTATTTAAGTAAATCAATTATGGATTTCATTTCTATAAAGCAGGGTTGAAATGAGATACAATTTAAAGAATTAATTCCAAGAAGAAAATTGAAGGGAAACCAGGGCAAGATGATTATGGTGGATTGATGACATTATACTGATTGCATGTAAGGTAGTTTAGACTTTAAAATGATGTAATTTTAGCATCTACTCTTGCAATATCAACTGGTTATTTGTGTCGGATGCATTAAGAAGTTGTACTTTTTTAACATACAATTATTTAATACACCGTGTATAAATAATCGGAACAATTGTCTATTTGCCTATTGGTTGAAAACATTGACATTATTCAAATGTATTTGTAAAAAGGTGTTGTTGATTTATAAGTGTTTTCGACCATTGCAAAACTTTAATCAGTAAAGGTTGAAAACACTTATAATTTTGGAGAAAGTAAGTGTCTTAAACACTTACAAAATGTGTTACAAATACAAATTTTGTAAGGGTTCCTTACACTTATAAATTTTTGTAAGTGGTCAATATATAAGTGTTTTAAACACTTACAGTTAGCCTTCCCAAGTGTCTAAAAACATGCATATTAGCTTTTTTGGTGTAGTGTCTTGTTCAAGTTATATCGGTTGTTGAATATTTATTTAGTTAAATTACACATAAAGTTTGAATATCTATAGAGGCTAAACTTTTTTTCAAGTGACGATTAAGTTAATAGACGATCGTGGACTTGCAAGTTATGTAACAAATTTTATATAAATGTGACAGTTAACTTTCGTATATATCTGGGCTACAAATGAGCATAAAACACCAACTATCAATAATTTTGTAGAAAAATGAAAAGAAATTCCTAAAGTATTATATATAAATGCAAATAATAGTCTACCACGCTTGCCGACCACATGGGGATCTTAGGGGCAGAAGATATTGTTAATCATAGTTGGAAGAGAGATGTAATAGTGGGTTGTATATTTTTGGAATGTACAATTCCTTAATGCACCCGGAATTATCACGTAAATAAAATGAATAAGAATATCATTTTCAATGTTATAATTAGTGTATTAATAATTTGAAACAACGCCCGAGAAATAGTTAGCATGTGTACATATGGAGAAAAGAAAATTTCTGCGTTTGAAGGTTAATCTTTTCAAAAATATACAATGCATGCGTAATTCGCCTAGGCTTCTTTTTTTTAATACTTAGTTACATGTGGTTTAGTAGCAAACATGTCATTCGAATGTATGTATAGTAACATAACGTTATAATGAAGGTAACTTATAAAGTAACAAACATCGTGTTAAAACAAATTAAGTACCGGGTGGAATGATATTTTTTAACATTAAATTATTAAATTACATCACTAGTATTCAAATATTGGAGGAAATTAATATTGAAATTTTAATTTTCCTTTAACACTTTTCTATCGAAACTCTATTTTATATTTCATGCAAAATATTTATTCTTTATTTTTTTTCTTTTATGCTTTAAATCGCTCTCTCCCTTCAATATGTCAGAATAAGATTATAATTTTGAGTCGAATTCTAATGCCAGAACTTGTAAGACTTTACCAATGCCTGAACTACTTTACCAGCAAGGCACGTGGAACATGTAAGATTTTTCCAGCAAGCTAGTATTTTTTTTTCAAGATTGGTAAAGATATCATTTCATAACAAATTGACATAGTTAATGTTATCATTTTGTATGAATAATTGACATACTCAATACTAACAAAATGAATGATGCTATTTGACTTTGTACTATTAGGATGAATTGAAACGTCAACTGACAAAATTTTCAAAATGAGAATAGTTAGGAGGAATTGGAACTAGTTAATTAGGAGGAATTGGACCTTCCAACAGACAAAATCATTTGCAGAGGAAAAGAGCAGCTAATAACGGTTGCAGATTTTGGTATTTTTTTTGTTTTTAATTTTTCCATTTAAATTTGTGGACAGTTTCATATGAAATTTACAAATGTAATTGTATTAAAAAAAAATTCTTTAACCAGTCTAATTCGGGAAAAGATAGAAAAGATTGACTTATTAACAATATTAGCTAGAGGAAAATTACATTTTTTGTTAAAATTTGGTAGAGATGATTTACTATTTATAACGATCATCTCTACTAAGTTTAATGAAAAAATTTCATTTGTTTAACTCTTAAAATGGATGGTGTATATTAGAAAATTTTGAGCAAAATTACATTAACATTACGAAATAGTATACCATCATATAGTCAGTGATTATATATAATGCAAAATGTGGGAATGGAATATTACTACAATGGGAGTATCTCGTAATTTTATCTATAATATTTATAATAAAAAAATTGTAATCATGTTTAATACAAGAAAATAATTTAATCTCCTTTCAAAAATTAGTCGTCCTTCTGTCAGATAGTTTTTTATTACATGACAAAATGCTTAATAATAATAATACGTGTGTTAGTACCAATCATTAATAATTAGTGCATATCATAAATTTATAATGAAGCTAATTTATAAAATAACTAATGTAAGGTTGTAATAATCACCCCTGTTTGTTTTAGAAAAACTAGATTTAGCCTAGAGGATCCCCAACAATAGTTTATATTTAGGTTTTGTGTAAAATACGTAAAACTTGTAAAAATTTTGGACTCCAGCAGTCTTTTACATTTAGTTTTTGTGTAAAATGAATGTGTAAAATACACCCCAAGTTTGCACTGTCACATCATCTTTTTCTTTTCTCAATTATTTTATAAAATTTTAAAATGTAATAACTTTTAATATAAATCATATATTTTAGTAAAAATTATATATCTAAAATCTACTCACCAACAAATCAAGATCCATTGTTGTTATAATATTATGTATACCAAAATTTAAGAAAAAATAAATAAAAAATTGTATAAAATGATATATAATATGCATAATTATCTTATTAGTTCATTCAAAATTTACACAAAAGTTAAAAAATGTACCATTGGAGCATATTTTTTTTACACTTCAAGTTTTATGTAAAATAAATTAACACATAGGATTTACACCAAAAAAAAAATACACAACAGTTAGAGATGCTCTTAAAATTATCCATTTTTATTAATTTTAGAATTTTTTTGAATTTAAAAAATGTCAGTTATTAAAGTTTTATCACATTGTGGGTTTGTCGTAAATTACTAGAAGAAACTAATAATATTAAATATTATTAAATTTTATCCGAAAGAAAATATCTCAATTAATTTTGAATACTAAAATATTTTTATCGCTTCAGTATACATACACTACTTTTAATAGTTGACACAGTTTATTGTTATTAGGATTCTAACCGTAACCTGAGTTTATATAGTTATTAGGATTCTAACCATTAACTATTTATTATTGGTATATTAAATTATAAGTTAAACTTTTGTAATTTAATATTTTTTTTTAGTAATTCAATATTTATCAACTAGAAACTCGTAATGATTGATGATACTAACATTTGTAAATAGTTAAATTAATCTGATCCTTTGTTTTTAAGATTTTTTAATGCCACCTTTGTAATTTTAATATTTTACAAAATTAAAATTTTTAATTTAAAATTAGTTCATTCTAAATTGATAAATAGTAAATTTTTTATGAGCGTGATTGCTTATTTTCTCACGAGCTTGTATAATAGTTATAAATTTTATAATTTAACTCTTTACATTGTCTTATTTAATAAGAATTAGCTTAAGCTTATAAAATTATACTGTATGTTAATTTATTTTTTCAAAGAACTTAAATAATTTATAATTAAAAAAATATTGAATAGCCAAATTCATAAATTAAAGACTAACAAAAGGGGTTCTTACTTTCACTATGCTACTAAATTTGAGGGGTATATGAGTTACACCGAAGTTTGGGGGATAGGCTTCTACCTAGTTTCATCCCGGTTAGAGCTTAAATTATTTTGCTTCCAAACAAACTATATATCTTATCACTAGCTAATAAAATTTCAGACAAAAATATTTGTATACAAGCTACTTATGAATTGAAGGCATAACACACTACACCAGTATGGCCCTTGGGCGACGTAAGCAATAACCTGCGTCGCTTAAGAAATACCTAAGCCACGTACTAAAATCACGTCGCTCAAGAATATCTTAGGCGACGTAGGTATATTCTACGTCGCCCCATAGGATCTTAGGCGACGTAGGATATACCTACGTCACCCCAGAGTATCTTAGGCGACGTAAGTATACATACGTCGCCCCAGAGTGTATCTTAGGCATGTAGGTATACATACGTCGCCCCAGAGTGTATCTTAGGGGACGTAGGTATACATACGTCGCCACAGAGTATCTTAGGCGACGTAGGTATATAATACGTCGCCACAGAGTATCCAAGGCGACGTAGGTATATACTACGCGTCGCTCCAGAGTGTATCTTAGGCGACGCAGGTATATCCTACGTTGCCTAAGAACACATCATTTCGATTTTGGCGATTTTGAAGTTAAAAATCAACATTATTTTCATCATTAAATACTTGTTTGATCTTTAGGTACTCTATCTCTTATTAATATTAATTTTTTACTAATTTTTGTGTTTGTATAAATATTGTGTTTAATTATGTATTTGATTAAATTATGAAAATAAAGTTCGTAATGAATATTTTTAAAAATGTATGATATTAATTTTCAAAATAAATCATTTATAATACTAATTATTACACTGTAACTAAATTTAAAAGTATTCATACTACAACATGATAACTTTTCACCTTATACAATTGAAAAAAATAATTATAGCAATCTTATATCAGGATCAGAGTGATGATGATGATGACTACAATTGATGTTGTATTGTTATTATTTGTAATTCAATCAATCGGTTTCACTATTGTTGTAGACGTTATTAATTAAGTGAATTAATTGTTGCAAATGTTATTAATTAAGTGAAATGATTGTTGTAAAATAGTTAATTCTTTTATATTAATCAAGTTCTTAAACAAGGTTCTGGGTTCAACCAATCCTCTAGAGGAACGGGCCATCACTTCTCAACTACTAATTGAGTGGACCATCTCTTGGTACGGGTCCAGCCCATGAAATAGACAGCTCCTCACAAAACTGAATTCCGCAGTGCGGTAGGTACTGCTTGAATAGAGTTTCCCCTTATCTGACATTTAAACACTCAAAAATTCTATTTTTTCCTCCATAAGTATCGGTTATACAGAATTGAAGAAGCTCAAAACCTCATTGGGCCCCTTCCCAAATAAAATAGAAATAACTATGTCACTAATAATCGACGACATTACATCTCGATTAAAATTGATTTTCAGCACTTGACTGTTGAAAATCGAGTGTCACTCACCGTAACATTCAAAGCCCGATGGTAGATAAGTCTGTAACTGTTGTAATGCGGTCCACAAGGGGGCAGGTTTCTTAGCCTTAAACAGTGTAGGCTTGGGCAAAGGATTAGAGACAAACAGGGCTATTGTTGTAAACGTTATTAATTAAGTGAAATGATTAAATTTATAATTTTTTATAGTTTATTTTAAAATATGAGAAGACATGTATGTGATGTTTACTTTTACTTTTTATTTCTAAATGAAAAGTGGTAAATTAAAGTAGTATTTACTTTTTACCTTTTAGTATTTGATAGAAGTTCATTCAGCATTAAAATCAATGTTTGTTCACATATGTTAAATATATATATATAATCAAATCAGAACTCACTATATAAAAATAAGGGGTAAACACATGCTTAACTTCAATGAAATAATTCTTTATTTTTGACCTATTACAAGTTACATATTTTAAAAACTCCATTAAATTTCATGTTTAGCAATAAGAGGCCAAAAAAAAATGATGTCCATCTCTCATCCAGTTTTTTCTTTTAAGATAAAGCTACTTTGAGGTTTTATTGATAATAAGATGAAATTAAATTAAAATGATAAAAAAATAATTAATTTTTTTTGAGAAATTAAAAAATCAGTTGAGCAATTCCTATATCTCATGCTTATTTTTGTAAATTGATATTTTTCGTATTTCTTTATCTTTTATGATAATTATTACTAACGTTAATTAGTCGCCTAGGAGCCTCTTAAGCGACAATACTTCAGCGACTACCCTTTGTTTGTCGCCTAAGAGATCTTATGCGACTACACTTAAGGGACTGACTTATATTCGTCGCTTAAGAGATCTTAAGCGACTACACTTAAGAGACTAACAATGCATTCTCATTCGCTTAAGTGTATTTTCTTTTAATTAAGTATGAAGCCTTTTCTCAGAATGCATTTTGGTTGGATGAGAGGTTATTTGGGCGATTTTGAAGTGCAAATCACCATTTTTATCACCAAAGGCTTTGTTCTTGCCTCCTAGTTGATCTCTATGTTAGTATAATCTCTCTTATTGATCTTAATTTGTTACTAAATTTTGTATTCATAATAACTGTGTTGAGTTAATTTGTGTTAAACATGTAGTTTTAGTGTTAGTTTAAATATTATATATAATATATTATGTATAATAATATATTTATTTATTATTATTATATATATAAATATTTATTAGAAAAATATATTAATATATAAAAGAAATAAATAAATATATATATATATAGGGAAAAATGTATAATAAATAAATAATATATATATTTGTTAGTTTTTTAATAAATTTTTATAATAAATAAATAAATATATATATATATATAATAATGTATATATATTTCGTGAATAAATAATAAGGAAATGTATACATGTATATATATAAAGAAGTCTTAATTTTAATAAAATATAATCAATCTATATCTATATCTATAAAAGTACAAATAATTTAAGTGTTTTTCTTTTTTTTTTGATAAAAATAGTCTAATCAATATATTTAACATCTATTAATTTTTTTTATAAATTTTTATAATAAATATATATATATATATATAATAATAATGTATATATATTTCGTAATAAATAATAAGAAATATATATAAAGAAATCTTAATTTTAATAAAATATAATCAATCTATATCTATATCTAGCGGGATTCTTTCCCTCGCGCGCTCTAAAATTTCAAGTCTCAGTCTCTCTTCTCAAAACTCTCACATCTCAAAATATCGCTCACTTTCGTCTCTCACACTCACATCTCTTACCCACTCGATCCTCTCCTCTAGCCACGGCAACACCTCCAATCCTCCACCACAACCACCGGCACCATCTCAAAATCCTCACTCTCGTCTCTCACTCTTGCATCTCTACCCAGGCATCAAGTTAGGGCTTACTCGTTTTGCTGCTTTTTCTCTCCTCTCTCACAGACGCACGGTATCACACCACCACTGATCCACGCCGCCGATCCACCACCACCACCTGTCGTG
The DNA here is from genome assembly GCA_021464415.1 of Lonicera japonica. Taxonomy (NCBI): domain Eukaryota; kingdom Viridiplantae; phylum Streptophyta; class Magnoliopsida; order Dipsacales; family Caprifoliaceae; genus Lonicera; species Lonicera japonica. Next base: position 74,379 of record JAKCWG010000360.1, read on the forward strand.
CCTCTCAAGCCCTAACATAGTAATACGAGTAAGCCCTAAAACTTCAATTTATTGATTTTCTGTGGGTATTATACATGATTTGGTAGGTATTATACACGAGTAAGCCCCAAATTTCGTTTCCACTTAAGGCCGGCCATGGTTTCTGTTTCTCACCAAAAAAAATTGGAAGTAATAAATATGATTTTGTAGGGTTGAGAGATGAAGAGTCTATCTTAATGACATTTTTCCTGTGAATTTTTCAGTTGATTTCCATGTTTAAGAACTTTTAGTACTTGAAGTTGTTTTTATGTTATGTATAAACTTTGGCTCAAACTTGTTATTCAGTTGATTTCCATCTTTTTTAGAATTATTCAGATGCGTGGTTTTAAACTTTGGCTCACACTTGTTTATGTATAAATTTCATTTTCTCTTTGTTATATAGCTTAGACAATGAACTGTTTTATTAGTAAGCCATCATTGGCCAACAGCTCCAAATACATGAACTGTTCTGATTCCATTTGAATGCATCAACTGCTGCACATATACAGCAGAGTTGGACGTTCGATAGATTCCTGCACTTATAATGAACTGACCATATCCTTTTTTATATTCGGTGATCCTACACAAAACTCTATTGTTATGTTTTATATTCGGATGTGCTGTGTTCTCAGTTTTGTGGTGCTGTGTACTAGGTGGTAATTTGCTGCCTATTACAGTCAGTAGAGTGTGTACACGACCAATACCCACCGACACTAGTGGCTCTTCTTGCTCATTGATTTCTTTTACCTCCACCACAGCTACACCAAGAGGTAGGATAATCCAACTATATATCTATGTATCTTCGGTGTGTAGCAATTGATTGTTAGTATTTGTTTTCTGTAAAATATAAGTTGGGACCGAGCTCCTCTGACCAACTGTTTTTTATACTAAATGGAAGTTGCAACTTTATAGAGTATCACTATAGAGAGGTTTTCTTGGATTTAGAATTGAACTTAGAATGCTATATATAAACATTGTTGAAAAACATATAAATGGAAGTAAAATTAATTCAATTCCATTCAAGTTATATAATAGGTTGAAAAATTGAACAAGAATGAGTCCGCATAAATATGGTTTTAATTGATAGGTAAGTTATGGTTTCAAAAATTAAATAAATGAATAGATTAGTCTTACCATGGATTGACCAATTGCGTAAATTAAACCAATAATTGAACTGAACTGAATTGAAAGTTGTATTATGTTTGTATAGAGAAGAGAAACAAGAAAGTTGGGTTTGAGAAAAAGAGAAGGGAGGGGGTTTTGGAACAGGGGCGGTGTTTTATGGTCAATTATCATCATATGTTTTTAATTTGTTCATCATCTAACTTTGTTCAAAAAGAGAAGGGAGCGGGTTTGGAACAGGGGGTTTGGAATCAGGCTAGTAATATACCCTTTACTCTTTTTTTTTCTTTCCCTTTTTATAGTTTATCTGTTTATATATCTTACCTTATATACTTATGTCAATTTGTATATTTACATGCATGAGCATATGTACAATTTCAAACATTCATTTACACATGAACAAGTCCACTGCTTTAATAAGCTCATTAACAAATTGAATATGTATTCTGTATGGATATCCTTTTTTTTATATATTTGTCTCATGAGGATTCATATGTTTATTCCTATTTGAAATGTCAAAAAATGATACTCCCTCCATCCAAATATGATAGTCCCACTTTCTTTTTGGTACTTCTCAAATTGATATTCCCACTTCCTATTTGGGACCTAATCAATGTACCAAATTTCAAATTAGAAAATAACTAGTATCGGCCATTAATTAGGTTGAAATTAAGAAGTCCCTCAAAAAGTACCTACGTCAAAGTGGGACTATCAATTTGAGATGGTGGGAATATAAATTTGAATTTCTTTGATGTTGTTATCTCCCCTTTCTCTCCCTCGCAGCAATTCTACAGTGTCATATATGCCTAAAAAGTATTTATAGTTCATATATTTTTGATCCATTATTAAACAGTATGTACGTACTCAAGGCCTATCTATTTGTTCTCCCTGTTTGGGAAAATTGGCTATTTGGGTCATGAGAAAAAGTATCTTCTCCCTGTTTGTACTTTCTTTGACCGGATCCCTTCTGCAGAATTATTTTTTTTCACTTCTCAAGGAAAATTATTCTCTCCTCTCTCTCGTAATTTTTTTTATTGAATTTCAATTATTTGAAGATTGGACCATGACATGTAACAAATTTGTGATCATGATTTTCTTGCGAAAATTTTGCCCTGTTTGTACTGTAAAGGGAAAAGTTTGCCCCGCTTTAGAGAATTTCTGATGAATATATTGAAATGATTTAAATTTCATTTTTATGTTATTTGATTGTCCTTGTTTTCAATGCGATGGTAGCGTGAAGGAAATCGCAAAGGGCCAACATCAAGTTCGGAACATGAAGGACCCAAAACACCAGACCCTAAGGTATGGCTTCTCAATTTGGTTCTTTTTGTTTTATTTAATTTTACAAAATTAAATTTCCAGGAGATTTATTCACACTATACAATACTATACTAATGCTAAATGTGTGCGTGTGTATATTTTTTGAGCAGACATTGAGGAGGCTTGCTCATAATAGGGAGGCAGCTAGAAAAAGCAGACTTAGGAAAAAGGTTACGACTGTAGAGAAATTTAAATAAATATAGTTTTTTGTTAATTATTATATATTTATTTTTATTTTTATTTTTTATGTTAAGAAAAATGTATTTTGGTGAGAAGAATTTATGTGATATAAATTGATTTGTTTGTTCAATTCCTGCAGGCTTATGTTCAGCAGCTAGAGTCAAGCAGGATAAAGCTTACTCAACTGGAACAAGAACTACCAAGAGCTAGAGCCCAAGTAAGTAAATTTACTCACTTGAATTCTAACCATTCATCAAAAATGAAAAGAAGAAGATATTGTTGCTCTTTTGAATGTCTTTGTTATATATGAAAAAGCATGTATATAAAATTATCTTTGTTGTTTTCTTTGGTTAGGGTGTTTATCTTGGTGGCGGTGGTGTTTTAGGGCCAGACCAAGATAAACACTGTGATCCTTATTCCATTCATCAGCTAAAATGGTTTTATCTCCTCAAATTGAATGACTATTACGGTATAAATTTGATCTAGTTTTGCTTTTGGTAGTTATTGATTAATGTAATAAATTTTAGTATATACATGCTATATTGTGTTATAGTGACAATAATGTACTCTAAAAAGTGCTAGAAAATGATGATTTAGTATATCTCGTATAAATCTTTCAATCATATTAATGTGAACTACAAACTAGAGTTATGTATATGTGTATATCTATGTATGTGTGCTTGTGATGAAAGCACTGTGATGCTTTTGATTGAAAGCTTGAAGAGTACAAAATATGTAGTTCAATAATTAAACTTAAGAAAAATAAGGAAAAGTTTGATATTGATGAATCGACTACAAACTATTTAATACTAGATATATCTTACATTTTAGAGCTCAATAGGCTAGCTCATCAAATACTTACAACCGAGCTAATCTTATCATTCTCTTTTATATCTTGATCAGGAGGATCTATAAATTAAAAGGAGGTGAAAGGCGTGACGACAACAGCATAGCTCCTCCATGCGTGGGGTAAAGAATTTTAAAATAGTAGCTAGCCTCTACAAATTAGTTTGTGTTTTACAAGAATATTGATTGAATTAGTGTAAAATCGAGATGCGTAATATATATGAATATTGATTTGCTTGTAATGTGAATACTTTGTGAATATTGATTGGGATTTGTATATAAACTAAACTTTATTGGATTGCAATGGAATTGTATTGGATATTAATTGGATTGCAATGGAATTGTAAAGGATATTAATTGGATTGCAATGGAATTATTTTGAATATATTTGTGAATAATGTAATATGTGTGATTGTATTGGATTGCAATGGAATTGTATTGGATATTGATTAGATTGCAGGTCAAAATTGGTTTTTGATATTTTTAAATATTTTTTTTAAAATTTTTTTTTACACTTAGGCGACGTTGGTAAATAACTTACGTCGCCTAAAGTCCAGTCAAAGTCAACTTTTCTTCGACTTTAGGCGACGTAGTTAAATACGTATGTCGCCTAAGTACCCTACTTGAGCGACGTAAGTTGTTTACTTAATTACGTCGCCTAAAGTCCAGTCAAAGTCAACTTTTCTTTGACTTTAGGCGACGTAGTTAAATACGTACGTCGCCTAAGTACCCTACTTGAGCGACGTAAGTTGTTTACCTACGTCGCCTAAAGTCCAGTCAAAGTCAACTTTTTTTCAACCTTATAGGCGACGTAGTTATTTTGTACGTCGCCTAAGAAGCATCTTAGGCGACGTAGGTATTTAACTACGTCGCCCATTACCTTGGGCGACACAGCTTAAGCGACGTACCTTAGGCGACGTAGCTTACATCGCCTAAGATACGGGCGACGTATATTCATACTTAGGCGACGTACAGTGTACGTCGCCTAAGAGCCCATTAGAGGTAGTGACAATATGAAAAATGATATAAAAATAAATTAATTAAATTATGCGAGAAGTTAAAAAATGAGTAATAGCATTTTCTCTCTCCTAACAAAAGAAAAATAAATATCACAAAATCTAGCTATATATCTAATATCCGAAACAATAGCGTTCAAATCCCATGGAGGAACACCTTTTGAACTACTCAAGAGGATGGTAGACAAATGTTCAGAGAGACCTTCAGGCAAAACAAAAAACGCAGGTCTCTCTTACTGCTAGAGCTTCGCACAAAGTAGTGGAAATTAAAAACATGAACTTTTTTGCCAAAACCGTGAACAACATGACCATCGGCAGAATTCTATTTCCTTGTGGATTATATGCGCGTACTTGTCAAATCCATATAAATTGGCAACGTCGACTTGCAAGTCAATAAATTTTCTATCAGCATGACAACTGACTTTCATATATATATATATATATATATCTTAGGGCCACGAATGAGCATATATAAACATCCAAATATCGACCACCAATTAATTTTCATAGAAAAAGAGAAAAGAAAAATGATGTATTACATGCACATATATACGTCTTGAAAACAAAATTATGTAAATACGAAGAATAGCTAGACCACTTTGATGGTGACTACAGGGAGGTTTTAGGGGTAGAAGATATTGTTATAGTAAGAAAAGATATGCTCATACCAGATACATTAATTGGTGGGTTGTACATTCTCAAAATGCACTACTCATTAATCCATTCGGTACCATTATTTTTTAAATGAGACGAGTAAGCATCATTTTCGATTTTATAATTAGTGTATATTAATAGTTTGACGCAGCACCGAGAAATAGTTAACATGTGTGCACAAGGAAACAACATGATTTTTACCTTGAAGGTTAATATTTTCAAATTTTTTTACCTTGAAGGTTAATATTTTCAAAAATTAGTCAACTTATAATGTGTGCGTATATAATGCCACTAATCTATTTTGGTAGTTACATGTGTGCTTTTAGTAACAAGCATGTCATTTGCATGAATGTGTAAAGCATAATTTTATAATGAAGGTAACTTATAAAGTAACAAACATAATACTATAACAAAGAAACGGGTGAATTGATATATTTTACTATGGATATATTAAATATTTCATTAATCATGTTGAAATATTGGAGGAAACTAATATAAATTTCTAATTTTCTTTTGATTTAAGTATTTCATCTTTTTTCTAAAGATTTTGTTCTATATTTCGTGCACTGTATATGTTGATTGTTTTCTCTTTTAATCTTCTAATACTTCGACTCGTAGAGATATCGAATACTTTGTCCCACCCACTGATATTATTTGCAAAAATGGTATATATATCGTAATGAAGTGATGTCTCAAAACCGGTGAGCATAACGACGTTAAATGTCATTTTGTGGGAATTAACAAATATATATTACTAAACATGATATATCTGAGATGGCTACAGAAAATGTTATTATTAACAGCTGATGTTTCGAATCCATGAAAATTTGTGCTCACAAATCAAGGATGGATTTGCAAAGGAAAAGAACTCATTGTTGCTTAAAATTTTATTGCACATACAATATAGAAGTTACAGATTTTGTAAATTTTTTTTTATTTTTTTAATTTTTTATTTTTGTCAATGAGCATGAGGGGATAGTAATAATGAGAGTACTCTGCTTATAAGATTTCCTCAACAATGTTTTTAAGTTGGTTCATTTTAGTTATGTTTGAACCGTGTCCTCATTACTGGTTTGTGGAGGAGTTAACCTTTCGGGTAAGACTTATTTTTTTTTCTTTTTAATTTATAAATTTGTGGGCAATTATAATTTATATTTTCTGTTAAAAAAAAAAATTCTTTTTGATTTAAATAAACAGTCGAATTCAGGAAACCATAAAGGGGTTTAACTTAAGTAATTAGTGGAAAATATAAAAAAAAAAAACAATTATATTGAAAAACATTAGAGGAAAATAAAATAAAATTTCTAATTTGCTTTTGATTTAAGAAAAGAGTCTAATTTAGGGAAAAAATAAAAAATATTAATTTAATAATTAGATTAAGAGATGATATATAATTGATATGGTCTGATAACAAATCTTGATGCGTATTAGTATATTATTATATATTGGATTAACATATAAGATATTCTATAAATTGTTGATTTGTATTAAGTTTGAAGACAGATGAGTTTACTTAATAAGATTGCTGCTCCGTCCAGGCCACGTTTGAAATTAATTACCCTTGTTGTCTCAAAAAAGAAAAAGGAAATAGTACTTACTTTGTGAGCCACTGTAAATATGCATATTGGCAGGCAGATTCTAAAGAGAACAAAAGAACGTTCATTTTAATGGTTAAACTGGCAATTTTTTTCATAAACATTATAATGGATCATAACCACAAAAGCTCACCATAAAATTCTATTTGAAAGTGGATGTAATGGAAAATTGATATATATCTTCGATTTTAATATTGAAATTTTAAATGATCATCTCACTAACTTAAAAACTAAATTTTTTGAGAAAATTTGGTAGAAATGATCTACTAAATTTAAAGATATCTCAACTACATTTATTGAAATAATTCATTAGTTTAACCTTTAAAATTAAGTTACGGTATATATTAAAACATAATTTTCTGCAAAATTACAATAACATGAGAAATAGTTCACCATCATTATGCCCATGACTAAATATAATGCAACATTTGGGAATAAAATATTGCTACAGTAGGAGTATTTCGTAATATATATATATATATATATCTAATATTTTAATAAAAAAAATTGTGATCATGTTTAATACAACAAAATGATTTAATCTCTTTTTTGAAAATTAATGGTTCTTGTATCATGATGATAATTTTTTTTATTACGACAAAATGCGTAATAAGAATGAGAATTGTGTTAGTACCAATCATGTTATAATGAAGCTAACTTACAAAATAACTAATGTAACGCAGTAATAATGACCTTTATTTGTTTTCAGAATACTGGATTTATGCTTAGGATCACGCATTTTTATTAATTCCAGGGTTTCTCTGAATTTAAAAGTTCTCACTTAGTAAGTTTAAAGTTAAGAAATTAAAATGAGATTATCATTTACATAAATTTGATTAGGCATTAAAATTTTATCCCATTGTGCATTGTGGTAAAATATTGGGAGAAATTAATATTAGATGTTACTAGGTTGTATGCTTAAATTTTACCCATTTTTTTACCCTTAAATTTTACCCATTTTTTCACGTTCGTCTTGGAAGTTTTTTTTTACTCAAAAGCACACTTAAAAGTTTGAACCGCATCACACGCTCATTCAAAAGTGGATGCCCCGTTAAAAAGGTGGACGGAATGGTCATGTACCGCCCACGTGTTTGTCTTTTTAGGGGTATTTTTGATAGTCTTATTTTATTAATCTTCTTCCCAAACCAACATCAAAATGAATCATAATTTATAATTACTCAAAACCCTAATCTAAAAAGAAATACAAGACTAATCAAAAGCAAAAATGAGATGGGTGGAGCTCTCAATTGGGAGGATTTATAAATCTCAAAACTCCGAATTCGAAGAAGAAGAAGAAGAAGAAGAAGAAGAAGAAGAAGAAGAAGAAGAAGAAGAAGAAGAACAATGATGATGATGATGACGTGTTGGTGGAAATACACCCCAATTTGAAGAATCAAAACCCTAATTTGAAGAATGCTTTGAAGCTCTATCTTCAAGTTGGTGGAAATACACCCAAATTTAAATGGGTTGTTGCAGATAAGCTTACTTCATATTCCTTTCTTAAACCAACAAAGTTGATGCCTCAGATGAGCAAGAAGATGAACATGAGGAAGAGGTAGGAGAGGGAGAATCATATTGGGTTTTGAAGGTCGGAGCTAAGGCGAGGATGACAAAAAAAATACAATTCCATTTCAAAAAAACCTGGAACTGAAAAATGTGTTAGTTTTTTCCATTGTTTATTTCTCTTTCTCTCTCTATGTATATGGATAAACCGAGTAATTAAAAATTTACCCCTTGAAGTTTACCCGTTTTTGCACTTCAATCCATGAAGTTTAATTTGCATAACTTCCATCCTTAAAGTTTGAATCCGATTTTACTTTATTCCAAAACCCCAGCAAACCGTTAGACTTTTGCCCCTGTTTCCGTCAAAAAGTCTAACGGTTTACTGGGTTTTGGACTAAAGTGAAATCAGATTCAAACTTTAAGGATGAGAGTTATGCAAATTAAACTTCATGGATTGAAGTGCAAAAGCGGGTAAACTTCAAGTATGAAATCAAATCATATAGAGAGAAATATGAAATCCCTCAACCGAAAAGAAATATATAGAGAAATATAGAGTAAAGAGAAAAAGTGAGTGATCATTTTTTTAAGATTTGGAAATTAATGGGTGTTGTGGAGTAATTGGAAGTTAAGGTTTATTTTGATGTTGGTATGGAGAAGAAGATGAATATAATAAGAATACCGATAATACCCCTAAAAAGACAAACACATGGGCGCCATGACGATTTTGTCCACCTTTTTAACTGGGCCTCAACTTAATTTTGGATAAGCATGGGATGCAGTTCAAACGTTGCGTGTGCTTCTCAGTAAAAAAAAACTTTCGGAATGACCTTAGAAAAAGACGTAAATTTTAAGGGTCAAAAGTGCTAATTATCTACAATATTGAAAATTTTAAGGCGAAATTGGTGGCTAAAGGTTTTACACAGAAATGACTATAAACAAACCTTATCCCTATGAACAATAATTATACACATAGGAAGCACAATGGTGAGAATATTGATATAAATGTTGTTGATCGTGAATGTAAGCTAGCTAAAATGTAAATTGAAAACGGTCTAAGTTGAAATGCAAAAAGGGAACAAGTTTTATTGAATATAACAAGACACTGAATAAAAACTTCGATGAAAAGAATTAAAGCAAAAAAAATTAAATAAATAATCATGGCCAATTGGTCAACAATTAAAAAAATATGTAAATTCTAACTTTATTTATCTCATCTATTTATTTAAAAGAAATATATAAATAAATAATTGTTTTCCCAAAAATACGGGGCTTTACATTGTTGGAGTACCGAAACATTACTAGAGCTCCAGGAAACTCCCCAGTGCTCTGGCGACCACCGTCGGAGATCTCACCAAAGCCCTAACATGAGTTCATTCTTATGTTTTGGTAATTAAAGTTTCATAAGTAACACTTTCATTCAAAATTGGATGACCTCTCAATTTTTTGGATGGAAAATCCTTGAGCTTTTGTCCACAAAATGGATTTTCCTTTTAAAAAATGGAAGAGGTGTCTAATTTTAGATGAAACTGCTAGATGATCAAACTTTGAGAACCAAAGTATAAAACTATAAATAATGAAATATTAGTGACCAAAATGAGACATGAAGTAAAATTTAAGAATGCGAAAAGGTCAATTACCCAAAATTAATATTCCTTTAACATTGTTATAGTTTTTATAATTCATATAAAATGCTTCTAAGTTATATTGGTAGTCATCTCACATGTTTTGGTAACAAACATGTCATTTGGATGCACGTATAAGGCATAAAGTTACAATGAAAATAACTTACATAATGTTATAAAAATGTAAGAAGTGAAGCTAATTCAGTTATGATGAAGTTATTAGATTACTTCATTAAGTATGATTGAATATTGGAGGAAACTATTATTAAATATATAATCTTTTTTTAATTTACGGAAATAGTTTAATTTAGAGAAAGCGGTAGTAAAAAATAAGAAGTTAATCATAAAACATTCCCATAGAACATCCTCAATTGATCCTTCAATTCGATAAAAATATACAAAAAATAAGATTTAGAATCAAAAAGATTTCTTATTTTATTAGGAGAGGAATTTAATTAAAAAAAATAAATAATTGATATTGTTTGGAAAAAAAATTAAATAATTTTTGTATATGATATAGATATTTATAAATGAACCTACTAAAACATTCTTCTTATCTCACTTCCAACTTTCCCTACCAAAAATTTTGAATTTCTTTCAAACTCTTCCAATATTATTTTCAAAGCCCAAACAAATGAAGTTAACGCTTTTCCTACATATACATATGGAATCCCGGGCCCATTATCCAAAGGTCGATGACCAGATGTATCTATGTATCACTTGTAAAATTGAGTTAGCCTAAAAGTAAAGGTGCCCAGCCGGATCCAAAAAATACAGAGTTTAAGTCTCATCCCACAGTGGGAAAGATTTATTTGTTATTTGTAGTAAAAATGAGAGACTGGGGCCTCTATTTTTTCTAAATAGGAAAAAAAGAAGGCCATTGTAAGGAATTTTTATTAAAATTATTGTTGATAACAAATTTTTAACAAATGTCTCTCTCCGAAATGAAATTGAGCATTAGTCCTGAACCTTCAAATATCAAAATTAAAGTATACAGTGAAAACCTCTTTCAATTGCAACCACGTATCTGTGCGAATCCACAAATGCGGCCTCCGGGTCTCAACCTCTGGTTTGGGGGCCTGAAACATTGAAAGAAGTTTCGTTGATTCATTTGGTTCTACATGGTGATAATTAATATTGTGTGTCCCTCTATCCTATTCTAGATACAAGAGGGTTCATTCAGAGTCTCCAATATATTTTATGAGAAAATGGACAAAAGAGTTGTGTAAGGGGAAAGGCTAGAGATAAGCCTTTTCCTTGCATGCTTATCTATGAAACTAGGCTTTTATAGGGTTCAGAAACTATATTATAGACTGGGAATGAGTTAAACACCTGTTCCATCCTTTCAGTATCTAGTGGCATTTATATGTTTATTCTATGTTGAAGAACTTGGATGCTTTTACAGATATTCTATTACTTTCCAAAAATATCTTATGAAGACCTGATTTTGGGAAAAACAGGAAAAGGGATGAAAACCTTTGTATTCCGTGATCCGATAATTGGTTTTGTCAATTCTGCTTTACTAATGTCAAAGTTTATCTTTAGTCTAAAAACTTGAGATTTAATTAGGTACGTATTGTTCCCTTAGATAACAATATCAATTATTTAGTTCGTTTAATTTAGCAAAAATTGTATCTTATTGGAATTGATTTGATATGAAATTAAACTCTTGAGGAGAGTGTATCAAATACAATACAATCTATATGGAAGAAAGCATGTATATGAGTTTAATTTCTACGTAAGTTTTATCTGGATAACAAATAGCCGTACTTCTTCAAGTTTTTCAAATGATTTTATCAGGATTTCATTAAGTTGTTTTATTTGAAAATGATAGAATATCGAAAATTTCATAATAAGTTTATTCAATCAACTACAAAGTGGGCAGAACAACAGCTGTAAAGAGGTTTAAATTATGAATACTTCAATTAAAACAATTGCGGTAAAACAAGGACACAATTATATAATTAAATACTAGAAAAAACTTTTATTACCTGGTGATATATAAGAATAGAAGAGAGAAAATATAATACGATTGATAAAACTTCTAGCGGATATCAACTTTTTTTCTCTAGATATTTCTGAGAATTCGATTCCAAAATATAACACTTTGAGTGTCAGAATGGACTCAGGAATTCCTCAGTATGTCATAATTTGTATCTAGTACTTTTTTAAAAAATAAATTGTTACCACATTTAAGAAAATTATTTTTTGCTCCTTTTAAAAAATTAATGATCCTTATATCATTAAATATTTCTTATTGCATGACATAATGCAACTATATAGGAATAGTTATAAGAATTATGCTAGTATTTTGTAGCAGTCATGACACTTTCACCATACATATCACAATATTATAATGAAGCTATTTTATAAAATAAGAAGGTGAGATAGAAAACTAGAATATTAAAAGATAATTATACTTTATAAAAATTTAGTTTGGTCAAGTATTAAAGTTTTATTAGGTTTCTTGAGTTACCTTAAAAAATTGGAGGAAATTAATGTAAAATTATACCAAGTTTTATGTGTAGTAATTACGGGTGTAAATCGATCTCCAAAAATCTCAATTGGTTATGTATTTTAATTCATATTTTGTACATATTTATCGGAGTCGATATTCAATAGTGTTGATCCTAATAATCCATATTTGATATGGATTATCTTTATATGTGAATATCCCTTTACCGGATAAAAAATTGGATATATTTAATTATAACCCAATTTACTAAAATCTTTAATTATAAACAAATAAAAATTGGAGATATTTAATTATAAACAATAAAAAATGTGCCGTAGAAAAGAATAAAAAGAAAAAAAAGAAAGAAAGAAGTAAGTTGTATTTACAATTTATGTGATTTACTAGCATCAAGTTTCGAGACTATATCAAATTTATATGGTAATGATATTTATCACTTGCATATATATATATATATGGTGGATATCTCATAATCTGATATGAATGGTATTGGGGTTATACATTGATGATAAATCAACAAATTCTTTATTAGAATTCAAAGTTTGGTATAAAAAGTTAGGGCCTGTTTCTATGTTTGGTTGGTTGCTGCGTTTTGAAAGACAAACGTACAACTTTTTTTTTCTCTCTCTATCTAGTAAATGTAAGTAGCTGTCAGTCGAGTGTTGGGAGGACTTTTCTTTAGTTTACAATTATTTTTTTAATTGAACAATTCGATACACGTACAAGATGATTTTTTGGCTATGAGTTTCATATTATTTAAATTCCATCCGATTGTTCACTATCTTCTTATAAATAAGTTTTTTTCAATTTGCTAATTTTATTTTTAGTTAAAATACATGTCATTTTATTGTTTTAATATATGAGAATTTGTTTTTCTTATTTTTGTATTATTAGAAAGTAAAAAATGCAAAAGAGATAAATCACTTCATTCAAATAAATATTTACTTAATACGGAATTCCTCAAGTTATATATATTTTACACATTATTAAAATGAAGTACGAGCATAGCAATAAGTATTACAATTATTAAAGTTAAGATAATATTGCATCTACAACATGCACATATTGTCCAACCTCGACAGTTTCGAATTTCAATTGTACCATCGTATTAGTCCATCCATATGAACGAATGTCTGTGGTTCCTCCATAATGGACAGTGATAAAAGTAACGACCGTAATTCTTATCAGTGCGCGCTTGATACACTCGCATTTCACCGGCTCCACATGCACATAGTGGTCCACGGATGACATCCATGCTTCCTGAAAAGAAATGTATATACATTAAATATTAAAAATATGTTTACCATAATTTATAAAGAATTAAATATATGAAATGAAATATATTTATGCAAAAATAAAAATAACTTATTTTACATTGCACAAATCTAAGATGCCATGTACTCATTCCACATTGCCATAGCAATTTGATCTCTATATTCAGACATTAAATTGAGCTAATTTTGTGACATATCCAAATCTTCGAAAGTTTCTGGATTCACGACCACTACTATAAAACTCTCAGCAGTATATTCAGCAAATAATTGATCGTTTGCACTATGCATTCGAATGAAGTTATGCACAACACAACAAGCAGTAACCATCATAGCCTGCCTTGTTTGTTTGAAATTAGTCATTTGCTTCAATATTGGAAATCTTGCCTTCAGCACGCCAAAAGTCCTTTCAATCTTAGAGAATGCATTCTATTAAATAACTCCTTCAGACCTGTTGGCCCATTGTGTGCGCCCCGAAATTCCTGTAAGTGATATATTTCTCCTCGATATAGTGCCAAGAAGCCGGGCATGTTTGAATATCTGCAATCCACCAAATAATATTTATCTAATAGTCAACGAAATTGTCTTTAGGTATAAAATTATATCATATTTACATTATAATTGACAAAATTTTAAAAATGTTCACTTCTTCAAATACCTTGAGGTGGCATTGAAAGTACTCCCGTTTGTAATGCTTGTAGCAAAATACAGGAATCATTAGCATTTCCTTCCCAACCAGAATATATAAACGTAAACATCATGTCAAATGAACATGATGCCATGACATTTTGTGCAATATTTCCTTTTTGTGAACGACATGCGTTGTGCCTTTCTCTAAGTGCCCATGCATCAACTAGCGTGCCGTTAATTGCCCCACTAGCATTCTACAAATATGTAATTTTTTTTATTAAAAGATATTATTATATGGTATATAATTTTGTATTAAATGTGTTTTAGCGGTTTACCTTAAACCAAGGATAAAACTATGGATTACATGTGATTTCCTCAGCCGTATCATTTCCATTGGGGAGGCCTATCAAAGTTGGGTCCAAATTCGCCAACGCTTTCAAAATTATTTTGAAGTGGGTATTAATTGTTTCAATCAAGTGTGGAAATCTATTCGCTACCCCTCGATTTGTATTTCTATGTGCCACTACATATAAAAATATAGCCTCCGACTCTTTTAGTGACACAAATCTATTTTTTTTCTCGTCAATGTATCCTCTCGTCCTAAGCAACCCACACAAAGCTGTAAAGGTACGTGGGTACATGCGGAACAAATTATAACACAACAGAGGAGAACCTTCTAATATATGGCGCATAAACTCCGTTCCTGGTAAAGCCAGTATTTGATGAGGCATCCTTTGTTTTTGTTGAAGTATGTTAGCGAGTATGATCGAAAAATGTTCTAAATCGTCGTCCGATTAACTACAATTATCGTCTTGGTGTGATGGACTAGAGGCAGACATTATCTCTAATAATATATATATATATGCATTTGAAAACGTTAAATTGTAAAAGGATAATAATGTATTACTGTACGCATTTAGTAACAGGATTAACAGAAAACATACCTGAAGTGCTAATGTACACTGTCAAATGCAAATCTTTCAAATTCAACTTTGTTCAAAGGTCGTAACGTAAAACAACTTTTTCCTTCAAAATAAGAAATATAATTATTCTACGCTAGTAACTATATATGTTTGTACCCGACTATTTCATTTATATATGTTAGTACCATTTGTTTTTAATATATAGATTTATGTTAATAATATTAATTTAATTTAATTTAACAGACTTGGTTGGGAATTCCTGATGTCCCTAAATTAGTAATATAGTTTAGTACTACTAAGTAAAGCTCAAAAAAATTACTTATGGCCATGCACGAAAATAAATTTAATAGAATTACTTAAGAAATGTTCAATTTACTAGACTTGCTTAATAAATAAAATGGACTTACTTAATTTTTGTTTGCTTCAATAAAGGATTTAAATTTTTAAAATACTTAAACAAGATAGTTTATACCTTAGGCTACATTTAAAATGGTTCCTCTGACCATGGGATTCTTGCTCACTCAACTCTGCATTATAGGAAAGGCACCCAAAATATCAAAGGAATTATGTTTACCTTCAACCAAATTTGTACTACACATGGAATTTAATACATAGTAAATATATATGAACATAAAATAATTAGCAGTCATTAGATAGAAAAAATAGAAACAACCTACAGCCAACAATTCAAATTCAACTTTGTTCACAAGGAAACCATCAAAAAGTCCAGTGGGAAAGAAAAAAAATAGAACTGCAGTCCAATAAACCCAACAAAGGAGACTTAAAGCACATATTTTTTTCAAATCCAAATAACACCCATAATGCCATAAGAGGCTATTAACCCATTCAAGTTGCCTGTCCGGATTTGAGAGAAGGAAGAAACTGCCCCAATCCTTGCCGCCACTTATCAACTTGTCGATAGCGCGTGCATACTTCTCTCCGAAAACTGGCATTTCTTTTAACACACCCATGCATTCGATCATGCTGTGCTCCTCTGTGGACGTCGCCTGCCTATTGTAATGCACTCTCTTTGCACGTGATGTCTCTGACATCATTTCCAAAAGTGCGTCCAATGAGGTCTTGGTTCGTTTTGAAGACCGACTCTTGCCCCCACTGCCATAGACGTAGGCATCGTCCATTCGAAACATGCTTGAACCACCTCCCACGTCCATGTCCTCGTCAGAGTCAAGTGGCCCTTGATTTGAAGCCCGGCCAAAGACACCTGTTGCCGTAGTGTTTTTGAAAATTTTAAAAAGTTTCTCGTAACCATGTAAACCTTTCTTTTTAAACACATAGGCTGTCGGGTTTGCCTACAAAAGAACAGATGGCAAGGAAATTATGTAAACATTAAAAAATGAATAATAACATAAATAATTAACTTGTGTACGATTGGGTATTTTTACCTTCAGGTATGTCGCCCACACGTTCTCCTTAGCAGTTACTGTGTTTGTCTCGGAGCACCAGCCGAAACCCATCGTGTTGATTAGTTTATGGAATGCGTTGGTTTTGGCTTTCATTCGGGAAATGTAACTCTAATCTATGCTGCGTCGAAGTACCGTCCGGTGCACTCTTTCAATTTTTGAGAGATTTCGTTCACTTGTTTTGCACTTAAAGTGTTATTCATCCCCATTCGACCAGTGTTGAAATCTTCCTCCATGAATTGTATGAAAATTTTCTCGTGAGATGAGTGCCAATTACATGACGACTCACCGAAAACGGGGGTACTCATCTATATTAACGAGATCATGAAAAATATAACTTGTAGGATATATAAAAAGTTGGGAGAAAGTAGTCACAACCATAATGTACAAAGAGCAGTTTGCTTCTTTTTTTTTCCTAATTGCCTAAAAACAATGTTTAACATTTACACTTAGTCACCCCTCGATTACAAACTTACGACGTTACTTTTTCCTTTAACATAACAAGAAGGACGGCCACTTATGTTACGCAATAAAACCATTGTGGATGGTTCAAACACCTCAAAAATGTATTGTACTCCATTTTAAGATATAGCCCAATAAGTAGCAGTCAACGATATATAAACCATCTCTTTAGTTTCCAACAAAACCAGTGAAGAACTCAAAGTTTCCTTTTGGTCCTTAAATCATTTTGCTTTTGAAGTAACTATATATCTTAGCACTAGATATTTTGAGAAAAAAATATTTAGTCTGGGCTACGTACCTATTAAAGTTTTTTTTTTTTTTGCAATAATGCAAGGATCATACGTCTAAAGAACTCAAAGTTATTACCCCAACTATAACTTATGTGTGAATGAATTACAAATTGTTTTAGTGGAGAGCACATTGCAAATAAGGGTGGATGTAAGAATTTACTAATAATGGGCTTACATTAAGATATTTAAAAAATATTAAAATAAAAATTAAATTTTTTATCCATTATAGAAAACTTTAAATTCAAACTAGAAATTTCTTTTAGAAAAAAAAATGCACGCCTATTTATCTTTTTCTTTAAAGAAATAAAGGTCGGAAATATTAAAAAATGAGGTGAGAGATTTTGTGAAATGTTTCCATCATTTTCTTATTTTTATATTTTCTTAGTTATAGATTCTATAAAAAATGAAAAAGTTATAAAGCGTCTCACAATATGCTTCTCGTAATTCCTCATTTTTCATTGACGTTAGTATTAAAGTTGGCTACACCTATTATCAAAATATTTGAGACTTTATCGGAGCATAGACTTCATTAGAAAATTATATATATCTCAACAAAACTACACCAAATTGCGAATTTGAAATGGCGTACCTCTAAATTTAATTAGAATTTCATATTTTTATACTACTAGGACATATACAGAAGCTTGCTCTCATTAGGTATCTAAATAACTATCAATTGTCCTTTTTAAGTATGCCAAATTGCTAGAAGGTGTAGCTTGATTAATTTGCTAGATCTCCTTGTGCATGGCATCGCTCTCTTCACAAATAATTACGTGAAGGGAATAAATATAAAGTTTCACATCAAGTTGGTTGATTGGTAGGGAATTGTCTTTTAATTTGAAGGAGCTATAGTTTTTTAATTAAACTTGTTTTTTTTCAAGAATAAAAAATAAAAAACACACATAATAGTTAAATATGTGCCTTTAATTTTAAAGTAAATATTATTGGATGATGATATAGGTACTCCGATAACACTACAAGTTTTAGCATTATTGATTATGGCTCCATATGAGTACTGCCCAAATTTAAGCGCTGACTCGGCGTCTTTGTTGTCGAACTTTATCATTCGATTCAGTCAATCATTGCGAGTTTGTTATCCAATGTCGGCTATATATTGTTATGCAATTTTTATAATTATCTGAGTTGAACTATACCGTGGTTTTTGTGTTACTCCTCGGTTGATGAAAAACATGGCATTTTGTACATTTTTGGTGAAACTTATTTAAGGAACCGCAAAATTGATTTTTTCTAATTTCAATACGTGAGTTAAAATTTATTTGCCTTTGACGTTTTAACAAATGTGAGAAGAATAGGCCTTTATATGTACAAACCATATTGTTTAAAAAACTAATAAATACCTAAGAAAGTTTAAGAAATCTCTCAATTTTCTAGTTTACTTGCTAAAAGTCTACTATTCTTTTTATTAATGATCATAAATTGAGTTTATTTTCTTTTTTTAAAACATAATCAACATCGCCAAAACTTATGATAAAAACCCTTTTTTTTCCCTTTATCTAAAATACTGATTGTGAAAAATTAGTTTTTTTTTTTTAAAAAATAAAAATAAAATATGAAAGCCAAATTGAACATTAATTTGATACTAGTATAATTAATTAGTTCAAAACACTGACTCATTACCAACTGTATCAAACTTGGATTCTCTTCATTTCCAATTCCATCAATGAGTATTATATTAAAAGAACTAAATATGTGAATTTTTCATAAAATTTATTGGTCGGATATACTCATCTTCACAAAATTAGTTTTTAATCAAATTTGTTATTAATGAAAGTATAATCAAATTTTATTGGTCGGAAATAAATCAATCTAAAGAAATGGAGAAACGCAGTAATTGAGAACCCAAATCCAATCATATCAAAACAATAGACTTTTACAATCCTATCAAATAAAACTAAATCCAAAACTTGGAATGAGTACAATACATTGGGCCGATGCAAATACAACCGAGTAATTGTCAGTATTCATAGATAAGTTGATCCATCTATTAAGTGTTCAGAGGTACTAAAGGACAAGAAATCATTTAGTGTGTGCCACACCACAAATAGATCAATCACTTCATATTGGAGGAGTCCATTGATACACCATAATTTAAATTAATTATGAATTACACAACAAAAAATTGATACATTTATAAATTATTGAATTTAAGTGCTTGGTTATAAAATAAATTAGTATATAAAATTATAAAACTTAAGTTACTATTTAAGATATTAAATAAGAAAATGTAGATATATAGTTGAAATTAGAGTAAATACTATTAATGGCCACTGAACTATTGACAAATTCTACCAGTGATTATTATATTTTTATTTTATTACAATCGGACCATTGAACTTTTCAATCATACTACCAATAGCCACTTCGTCAAATCACACCGTTAATTTTTATGGGAACCTTACTATGTGACTATCATGTGATATGCTAGGGGCTTTAAGTCTTTTTAGTCATCTTTTCCTCAAGCCATGGCTACTTTTGTAAAATATTTTAGTTTTTACAAGTTAGGGTTTTAGCCAAGGGAAAGTTTGAGAGAGATAGATGGGAGGTAAAGGAAGAAAAAGGAGAGAGAAGAGAGAAGATTTACAGAGCAACAATTGATGCTTTTCCTTCCAATTAAACTTTGTAAACTCCATTGATGCTCCTTCCTCTTCCTCCCGCCCCTTCCTCCATTGACGCTCTTCCTTCCAAACTTCGCAAACTCATTCGATTTCCATCTTCAATTTTTATATTTTTTTGAGAAATTGCCATTTGTTTGATTAATTCATGTCTTGATTTTGTGGATTTTGTTGTTTTGTTATAAGAATTTGGCTTTCAATTGAAGGAATTTAGGTGCTTTGTGGGCTAGGGTTAGGGTTTTTAATTGTGAAGGAAAATTTTAGAGTTTTATACTTTGATAGTAAATTGGAATTTGACTAAAATACCCTTAAATGGGTCATGTGATAGTCACATGACCTAACTGCCCTTAGACTTAATAGTGAGATTTGATGGAGTGACCATTGGTAATTGTTTTAAAGTTAAACGGTCCAATAGTAACAAAATGAAGTATAGTAGCCACTGGTAGAATTTGTCAATAGTTCAGTAGCCATTGATGAAGTTGCTTGTTCAAATTACATAACTTATAACTATCATAACAAGTTTATATACAATTTAAAATGAAAAAAAAAACAATCACATGACAATTTTTTTTGTGTTGAAATAAAATAATTTATAATAAAACAATTATAAATGAGATAATTTACACAAACAAATCAACCGTTAATAATTATATTTGTATAACATATGTCAAACATGGAACCCTTTAACAAGAAAATAATTCAAAAAGTAGTAATCAAACTACAAGACATAGATAGCTCCCCAGTTTGGGGTTGGTCAATTTTATCATTTTCATTTGGTTCCTTTTCTTTCTTTTCAAATTTCTTAATTTTGGAAGTAAAAAAATTAGGTGTACTTAATAACCAGCCATATTGTATAAATAGATTGTTTCTTCAAAATGTGGAACTCATTTAGGACCAACTACTTGCATGAATTGTTTCATCGTCATATTATTTGAAAGTTCAGTAACCAACACCCTCTAGTCCTCTACCTATTGAACCAACTTTTTCCACTTGGCTGATTTAAAAGTGAGAACATTGATAGAACTTTGAGAATTATAGTTTTCATATATTAATATAATTCTACGAAAATAAGTAACATTAGCGTTATAGTTTTCTTCTATTCAAAGCATCTAAATTAATTAGATTAATTGGTACTTGCAAGCTATCCTAATATATTGAAACCGTTAAACCTAAAAAATTAACGAAATTAACTTGTTATAATAAAAAAGAAAATTAAGGCTATTTTTTTTGTATGTGTTATCTTAGCAATAAATTAAGAATCTCATTTGAACTTGAAGGTTTCAAATGTAAATATCACCAATTACAACACTAACAAATATTTTGAGTTTGCAATTGAAAATACAACATATTACTATATACGTAGTATCTAACAATAATAATTTAGAATGAGATACAACTTTAATTGGTTCTAGGATGAGTTCGCCCTTACTTTGTTCATTTGATTAAGATAAATTATACCAAATGTATTATTCAATTACTCATTATGCTTTTAACAATTCCAAATATTTCAGAGTTTTTGTATAAAAAATCTATGCAAATTTAAAATAATACTAATTTAAAATATAAAGAATACAAAGGCTAGAAGAACTCCAATTTTTTGACATTGAGAATGTCAAGTCCCTATTTTTTGTTAGACACATGCGTACTTCATTTGTACTACATATAAGAAATAATAAAGTAAGTTTGATTTGACCATTAGAAAATTTTATTTGTTCCTTTTGACATGTGCCTTTTCAAATTGATGCTAACTTTTCAAAAGCAAAATGCAAATGAAAGCAACTGAACTGATGGTAATATCTACTTTATCTCAAATTGAATGAGATACAACTTATCTTGATCTCAAATTGAACTAATAAATAAATTGGGTCAATTAAATATAGTTTTGCAGAAGACTTTTGTTTTCATCTCATTTTATATCTCCAAACCAAAAACATTACTTGGATGGCAATTTTGAAAACATTTTTATTTTTTATTTTTTTAACCCGTGAGGTTATCAAAAATATTTTTTTCTCTCTAATATTTTCGTTGTCACCTCACAATCAATACTTAATGTGTGATATTATTATTATTGTTATTTTTCAGAAAAATTAACATTAATCCATATTTAATACAATTTTTAAGAGATAGTATTAAATTATTTAGTTCACTACGAAGGCCCACCCTCTAGATTTGATTTTAGCGAAAATTAATAAATTACCACTTCACATCTACCATAATATTATTCCAATTTGGTGCCATAATTTTTGACATGTGGAGCACTTTAAAACGAAATAATAATGTTTTAACGTGCATTAAATTAAGTACAATTTTTCATGTAAGATATTATTCATTCTTTTTATATATATATATTAGATAGTGTTTTAATTACATAAGGCACAATTGAATAGTGCTATAAGTACGGACATAGAATTATGTATATATATATTCGATATTATTAATGCGTGAAGATCGAATGTCAATGGAACTAGTGTTAAGTAAGACATATTAATACATACAATCCTTCAAACAGCCAACCATTTTCAAGCCTCTCCTTGTCTTTCTCTACCAACCAATTAGTTTAATAACAAAACATCTCTATCTTGTAAGACAAATAGCGAAAGTTCTTCATTTATTTAATTAACTTAGTTTTTGATTAATAAACAATTAATTTCTTAAATGTACCCGACCATGTCATGCTGTCTACATCTTCTTACTTAATTCATTTTTTTTATTTTGTTGCTTAATGGTTTCAAATATAATATATATTTGCCTAGGATTCAACTATTTATATATACACCTACAAAATATTCTTAAAGTTGGGTACAAAAATTCGTAAGGAATATAACAGAAGAGACCAGCAAAAAAAAAATATAAATTTAGCGACCATGGAATCCTATGTAACAAATATAATTTTCTCTTTAAAAAGAATAAAATTAGATCAATGATTAGAAAAGGAAAGGATAACTTTTTTTGCAAAATATCATAAATATGATCTTTATGATAAGTTGATTATCTCTTATAAAATTTGTCAAATATTCAATCTAAAAATTCATGTAATTAAAAATTGATATATCATGGTTTATTTTTTATTGTTGAAATCTTTTATGATCATCTCTCTTCTAGATTGAATTTTTTAAAAATTAGTGAAGTAATTATATAATCAACTGATCATCATGTAAATCATATCAATCAAATTTGCATGACAAAATCATTTATTTATCTTACAAAATAGATGGTCCTTTCTTTTTCTTTCTTTTTTTTTTCCGTTTTCAAAGCGGTAAACATTTTAATACAACAAAAGATTGCTGGCTAATTAACAGCCAGTGGCCGATAGATAATTAATTAATGGAGAAACAAAAGCATATGAAGAAGATCTGCAATGTCTCCCTTGATAAAACACTATAATATAAACGAAAAGTAAGTTAATAAAATATAAAAAGGATAATGGAATTAAGAATTAGGTGAATTTAATATTAATTAAAATTAAAAAAATAAATAAATAAACGGATAATAATTAAAAGATTGTTAAAGGTAGATTGCGAATTAGTGATTGCTCCTTAATTCGATCATTAATGCTAGATAATTCATGTTTTGTCGTCATTTTGTGCTGAGGTGGGATGGATAGTCAAACACATATGACTAATTACCCTTTTGAGGTTATTGTTTTGTAACTCATAATTAGCATTATTCATGGAAAATTATTTAATGGGTTAATTGCACTTTACCCTTTTCAACTATATATGAGGGACTAGCACTTTGCCATCTAAACTATTAAAAATAGCAATTAATACTACCAACTATTCAAGTTACTGCACTTCACTTGTTTTGCCTGACCGGATTAAAATTTTAAAAACGATTTAGAGCCCAAATGTAATTTTGAATAGATACTCAAACACATAATGACTAATTTACCCTTTTGAGGTATTGTTTTGTAACTCATAATTGGCATTGTCCATGGAAATTATGCTTATTTCAAATGGTGTTTAATCATATTTCCTTATTCCTAACATACAAATTAATTGTTTAATCAAATTTCCGATCTTCTTCTTCTTCTTCTTCTTTCATCTTCTTCTTCTTCTTCTTCTTTCTTATTATTATTATTATTATTATTATTATTATTATTATTATTATTTATAAGAACAATAATAATAAGAAAAAAAAAGAGAAAAAAAATAAAGCAAAGAGCATATATATACTACTTGAATCAATTCAAAAACTATCATGTTGGTCTATATATGCAAAATTATGACATACTAAAATCTTACGATTAAGGGTATTAACATTGAGTCTTTCAATATTCATGCAATTGTTAATTGAAGTATTTGGAATGATTAACTCACTTGATAATTAAGACATGGAATCTGACTTTAATTTAAATATATATTAGGAAAACAATTTTTACTAATGTAGCTGGGAAATTGATTCGCCATGTTTGACCATAATTCATTTATTTCTGTATTGTCAAATTAAGTCGAAATAGTCTAGTACGTGTTTTGTGAACAAGTCTTGTGGAAAAAAGAGAGAGAAAGTATAGGCATATAATGACATATGTTAAACAGCAAGGCCTTTCCCTCAAAAAAAAAAGAAAAATTAAATTAAATTATGCTTGAAAAGCCTAAACCCGGTGACTAACAAAATTATAAGTCTATAGGAAAAAAAGGAATAAGAAACAATCTTTGGAACTTAGCTGGAGAAGTTTAAACCCCAAACTACAGGAAAATCTAATGGCGCTCCCTGCAGGTCCAACTTCTTAGCACTATGAGTTGCTTTAGTAGCCTGAATAGCATTTAAATATTCATCATTTTATGCTCTTCAGTGACCCCTCTATTTTGAGTTTTAGAAGCAACTATAATAAAACTTACATCACATGTAGAGGAAGCGACCACCTCCCTACTTTAAGAAGTATCAGATTGAAATGGAACTTGAATAGGAGATGGAGTGCCTAGCTGTAAGAGGAACCTGGGTAGCTAAGGTCGTGACCTCAGTACTCGCAAATTTAGCCACAAACTCACTTTCTTCCACCATCCTCCTTCTCGTCAACCTTAAAGCAATCCTTTAAATCATCATTAAAATAGGACTTGGAGGACTCATTTGCATGCAAAGATGATTCATGGCCATAATCCATAAACATATGGTGGTTTGAAAACCGAAAACATTGTGATCGGAAGGGAACATGCAACATACTGAATTGGTAAAATAGATCCCGAGCCTATAACCGTTGTTGAGCACCTGTCAAACGTAAGTCTAAAACAATATCCAAAATCACTGAAATATCCACGTTACACATAACTTTATCACCCAAACCATATTAGAAGCTGAAGGCATGACCTAAAGAATTCTACATATTAATAAAATCACAAATATTACGATTTTTTCTTCTTTTATAAGACCTAGTGTACGTCAATGGAAGTGACAAGTATAATGAACTCACCATAAAGCGTGCACATATATGCATAAGCTAGTTTGATCATTATCAAATAATTAGATAAACAAAAAAATATATGTTTTAATACTTTGTACTGAATGGTTACTGAAATGCACAATTAAATATTTTTAACTATTAGTGAAAGTACAATTTATCATAAAATGCATTTTAGTATTTGTTTTGTAAACAGATTTTGTTACACTTTCAAATAACTATTTTATTATTATTGTTAATTTTTC